>WSXT02158760.1:0-24079 GCA_011762715.2 Neuroterus valhalla | reverse complement strand
CTTAGTTGAAGATTCTTTGTTTTTGTATAAAACTCTTATGCTTGGTTTGAAATTGGTTTTTTGGATTAAAAATGTTACTGTTCCATTTTGGTTGAAAAAAATTATTTACGAGTTAAGAGCCAATAATTATAATTCCAACTTTGATCCATGGAAACTTTTTTTTGAGTGGCAACTTGGAAATACTTCTAGAGTTTGTTGTAAATTTTCACAAGGAAATTGTATAATTACAAAAAGGAATGTTTTTTTGTTTCTTACAATACTTACGATTTCATAGAAAGGTCTCATTAATTCATCAACTGCCCCATTTGTGATTACCACAGTTCCTGGTTCCACGTTAATACCACCACTACTACCAATTCTAAAAATGACAGGATTCTTTACTTTTGCGTGATACAACAATTTGATGATTTCCACAAGCAAAATGCTAAGTGAAGGTACTCCAATGCCATGCTAAAATGAAAATATTGTTATTAATGTCGCTCAACGTGAAACTCGAGAATGAGGATCCTATATATTCTTTTTTCCGACAATAAAATTAACTAGATGTGAAATTAATCTCAGATGATATGTTAGTGAAAATAAATTTTCTGTAAAAAACAAATTCTTTTAAATATCCTAAATTACCATTACTTTTGTACTCTTCAATTAAAAATGTATCAATATTATAGGTAAATTGATATGGTTTGACTCAAGTCATATTTCTTGTTTTTTAATCAATTTTGAATTAGGTCAATCAAAAAAGCAACTATAAAAGAGCGATTTTTCAAGTACCATAAATGACCATCAATTGTTCACTCTTCAATGAGGTGTATAAATATTATATAGGTCTATATCGATTGGTCTCGAGTCAAAAAATCTTCTTTTCTCTCGCATCAACTTTAGGTTACGTCAATGAAAAAAGTTTAACTATAAAAATCCCATTCTTACATATCATAAAGTGCTGAAAAAATGCAATAAATATTATAAGAAATCCTTCGATCAGGTTTAATATATCAGTTTTGAAATACATACACATAAACCCGGAAAATTGGTCTCAACAATAGAATAAACATTATTAGATAGGGGAACGTTTAGTTGCATGGATTGGAAAATTTTCGAAAGTTGTACGATTACAAATGAACACTATATTTTGCAAGAAAATAAAATCTTCTGCCTGCCCAGAAGTTTGTGAAAAATATTAATTAATCAAATTTTGATACATATATTGAATAATTTGTATCTGCATCTGAAAATATGAATAACTCACACTGACAGAGAGTACTGGTCCCACTTTGTACATTCCATATCGATGCGACCTTTCAGAATAGTCGATTACAGTCGTTTCCTTATCAAAAAGATCAGCAAGTTCTTTTTCAATAAAATAAGCAAACTCCTTCATGCGAAAATTAGTTCCTCCTGTACAAACAAACTGCAATATTGATAAGCAAAAGTAATTTAATTCTAGGACATTGCATACATAGAAATATAATTTGCATTTTTAATTTACCTCCACGTCTCCAAATAATTTCTCCAAATCATCAGATGTACTATCGAACCCAAGGTGGTATAAAACATCCTTGCTCATTTCTTCAACCTCGAGATTTCTAAGTTTCACTGTACCATCTTGGCATCTATGAAAATTAAAAACTATTTTTATTTAGTTTAAACTATGGAACTAGTTTCATGAATAGGTTCGATAGGGATAAATGTGATAGAGACAAAACTTGGAATAAAATCAAATTATTCAATAACCCTTTCTGTCACAACATAAGGATTTATTATTGTAGAATATTATTATTATAGAATAAAGGTGGTTGGCATTATTAGTACATGAAGCACCTTTTTTTTAATTGTATCTTTAAAGATTAAAGGAAGATATTTTATTTTCCCTGAATATCTATTGTTTTTCTTCAATTTTATCTTTTTTATTATCAATAAGGATAAATTACGACAAGGTAATTAAAGTCAAAAGTTCGAGGTCATTTGAAGAGGTTAATGAACTTGATTTTTTAAACAAAAATATTGAACATTTAATTATAATTGGTGAATAAGTCAGACAAACGATTCCTAATCAGTTCACAAATAATTCAATTTACAATAGGTCAGTTTTTCTATATCACTATATATTCTATATCAAATGCTCATTTTTTTATTTTCAGTAATATTCATATCAATAAAAAAAATTAGAAAAAAACATGCATTATAAGGATCAGTAGATGTTTTATTAACAGTAACGAAAATACAATCTTCCAAAATATGGATTTGCGTGTTTTTTTTATTCACGTTGATAAAAGAAAAGGAAGATTTGAAGTAAAAAGTCCAAAGATAATTCTGACAAAATTTGAAAGAAGAATCTTCTTGAATATTCGAAATATCGTTAATGAAAGTATAAGTTTGTAATTTTGCATCACATGTATCCCTATTGACCCTAATTTAAACAAAAATTTTCTACTTAGAAGACCTAGATATAAATGAGATGTAAGTGTTCTCATTAGGTGAAGGCTTATCTTACTGTATAGAATTTTCCTTACCTCTCATCATTTACATCTTGACCAGAAACTTTCGCCGACATTGGGCTAAGAGAGATTTTTTCAATCTGAAGATATGTTATTTATATTATATAATTTTATTTTATTATTTTCCGAATGTTCAACAGTATCCAGAATTATATGAAGTCTTGAATGGAGCTGAAAATTTTCATTCAAATATTAGTTATGTCAAAATATTCAGATCGGCACACGATCGTTAACTTTTGACATTTTGTGAGCACAATCATTATTAATTATTATTTTTATTATCAATAAAGACAGATTCGTACTGATCTATTCTATCTTATCAATAATTTCTTCATTGGAGACATTTTCACTTGTGTGGATAAATTTCTTGTTACTTTCACACAAAACTGAAATGATTGACTGATATTGACTTTCACACTAGTTTTCCTTATCCTAATAACATTCTTTCGAATTATTTTCCTACCTCCTTACTTTTTTAGGCAGTCACGATTATTAATTTAGAAGTAAAATATGCAAAAATTTGAAATGATTGATGAATTAATGATTTCTAATTCTTATAGAAAAAGGTCAATTTATCTTGAATAAAGTTTCCTAATTTTTCCAAAATATTTCATTCAAAAGCACTGAAACAAGTCTTCAACGCCTATCGTGATGCACTTGAGGCTGAATAGGAACTGAAATGGAACAAGAAATGCATTCCTACAAACCCAAGCTTTTAGTGATGAGGCTACTTCCCCAGCAGATAACAAATGAACTGACAGATTTCCTATGTTGACTCACAATCATAAATACTTTTCTATCAAGATTTATTTCCTCAGACTCTAAACACATTATCCTCCTACTTTAAATTCTTTGAATATAATTTGGAATAAATCTGATACTTCCATCATTATTCATGTAACAATTACAAAATTGTAATTTTTTTGTTCTTGCAACTAAAAAACTCTCTTCATAGAATATTGCAATCAATAATAATTTTACAGTATTGAAGAAATTCTGAATGAAATATACGAAATGTTCCATTTGTTGGAAATTTTCGATGGGAATCAGTAAATTCACTTACTCACCTCTTGACTGCAGAATAATAACTGACTTTAAAATAAAAAAGTAATTAGAGTGGCTTTCTCTTCTGAATCCGCTTACACCAGCGTTGCATATATGATCGTAAGTCAAACATATTTATCGGATATTATCGCTATATACAAACATGAATGTTCTACAGTTAGTACCTTACATTTTGAAAATGTTAAACTGCCTTTTGCTCTAAAAAATAAAAAATATATTCAAATATTTTTATCTGCAAATAAAATATTACTGGAAGGGTCGTATCTCAATATCTTTGAATAAGCTTCAAAAAATATAAAAGATAATATAAAAAATGAAAAAATATATATATATAATAAATATAAAAATAAAACAAGAAATGAATATCAAAAATATAAAAGAGGGCCCGTTCACTGATTAATCAATAAATGATCAATGAAATTTCTAACTATCCATTTGTCTGTCAAGCAGTTTTTTATTGTCCTTTTATAACGTAACGTACATTCAACAACATTTTGCATAACTCGTAGCATTTTAGTCGTAAAAGGACACCTTCGATTTATCGTTATTTTTTTCAAATTGTATTCCTCTTGGCTGCAAACGCAATCGCAACAATGTATCGTAATATCGCTTAATATTTTAATAAACTTTTGTTTCATTAGGTTCAACAGGAGCGAATCCACCGCTGAAGGTAAGCGCTGAATGAATTTCAATTTATATTATTAACAATTGATAGTTAACACGCGCAGTAATCTTTTAATGGAACATCATTATTTGATATACATTATTGTATGCAGCATATTATATGTAATCATTTATTTATATAATTTATATAGGTTTGTAATATAGAATTTTATTCGACGAATCGTCGTACAGGCGTTGGCGTGCATCACATTAATGATTATAATAAAGAAACCTTTGTTATAACAATTGTGTACCTAATGTACTCTATAATCGTCAACAATGCGCATCACAGATATGTCGTTGTTTCCAAAAGGAAGAAATCAATTAATTATTTGAAAAGACTGGAGATTTAAGGATTATGTAAGACTTCTTAGTGTTTACATTCCGTTTCAAGGTGCCCAAAATGTCCACACTTTTTTTTTTCTTTGACGTACAAACGAAAAATTGAAAATATGTTTCGGACTTGATAGTATAACATTTATTAAGTCACTCGAACAAGGTTCGATGCTTTCTTAACAATTTGTTCCAAAGTTGAAGATCTTTCCTTGAACCGCTAATACTATACGCTTTCAACAATTCATATTAAGAATACAATTTAATATTTTTTACGGTGACAAGTTTTTAATTCAAAGTATGAAAACTATACGCTGCAATTGAGACTGTATAAAAAGTAACGATTGCTTTTCTACGTAGAATAGACAGCCAAAGCTTCATATTCAGAAATTTGTAAATTCTTTTTCAAATTTCGTATTAGATTCTAATACTCCAATCTGCGAGATTGAAATTGTTTTCTGTAATTGTATTGCTGTTAGTTTTTTATCTTGACATTCATAAACAAGAAAGTCGTATCAGGTCGCATAGATAACAAAATTTCAACATAAGAAATAAAAAATATTTATTTTATTTTTAACGTATTGTTAAGTGGCACAGATAATTATTCAAACATGTATGCAGTTATTTAATCGTAGTAAATATTTCAAGTCTAAAAAGAGTGATGAAGATTTTTTCAGTAATTACATGTTCTGATTACTACGCCGTGTTTACAATAGTTATGCAATTCTGCAATAATCATACAGTGAGGAAGCCTTATATTTAATAAATTCTGCAGATTAAAATATGTATTCTATATGCTGAAAATACCATAAAAATGAAAATGATTCTAGAAACTCTATTCAAAATTGTAATAAAAAATCCGAAAACATTTTCAGGATCATTATATGCTACACTAGTGAAATATTTTGTAAATAAAGTTTGATAACCTTTAAAAATACACGAGACGCAATGAATGTAATATTGGAATTGAATTATTTTACTATTAAACTGAACTACAGGCAGTTATTAATTATACACGAGAAATCATCTACTTACTGACTAATGTGTGTGACATTTCAACATTCCTGCCAGCATTCACATTCCCATCAATAAGGCAAAACATTCTAGGACTTTGTGAAAAAATGATCAAGTTCGACGATTTATAAAAAGACTATTTTCACGATTCAAAAAATCACATCACTATTCCGATTTGAGAAAACATTTCACATCTTCCTTTTCTGGTTCTAGACCCAATATTTTGTTTTAATAAAGTTTTCGCCGAATCAACTACGGTGAAAGAAAACCCGTTGGGTGAAACGCATTCGACTTGTTATTCATTTCAATCACATTATACTTATAGCGAGATACTAGAATAAATAGTTGAAATGCCTTTTGAAAAGATTTTTTACATTTTTTTCCCATAAATGTTCCACGTACACGACAAAGATTTAACGAACACATATTTCATTCGTAAAAATTACACGGAATGTACAGCTAAGGAGCTCTTTGCAAATATTCGTAAATACATGTAGAGTTATATTTTCCATGATTATCTAATATTGATCGTCGCACCGCGAGTCACAATTCAGATAAGAATGAGTCATTACGGTATTTTGAAAAAGAATTTTTGGTCTATTCAATTTTTCATAATGAAGAGTCTCATTGACAAGAAAACTCTGATAATATTTCATTTCTTTTTTAAGATCTCTCAAGAAATCTTTGATTTTGAAAATTTTCTTATTTTCTCATTGGATGATTCTTCGAGGACTTGAGCGATTTTTAGAAAAGTTTTTTTTTTAATTTAATGACGTGGATATGTAGCCAAGAGTGGTCTGTTGAATTCTGGAAATTCTTTACAATCTTCCCTTTTTTTTACATCTTCAAAGTTCAGAGAACCCGAGAGCTTTGTACTTGAATATCGCGTCACGCCGCGAAGAAAGTTTAACCATGCAGAATTATAACAATGTTTTTTTCGCTTATACTATAGATGGAGTATTTCCTAATCCGCAAGGATCATCTCCATTTTGCATGTATTTATAATTAAGTAATGAGAGCTTAAAAAAGTATCGTACGAAGAAAATTGTGCTAAAAGTCAATACTGTTCGTTTCATTGGAAAATTGGCAGAAGGCTCGAGAATCGCTATTTTTGTCATATTTTTTCGGTTTGAATGAGATTTTATATAGGTACATCAGCCGGTCTTGGAAAATAAGCCGAGTGAAATTCTGGGGATAAACAAATCGCTGGTGCAATTGAAAATAGGAATAAAACTTAGAGTTGGAGAATAAAATAGTGTGATAAAAATATGAATTGAAAATAGAAGAGAGCATCAAAACAAAAATTCGAAGAACATTACGCTTTCATATAATTAATACTTGTAAAATTCAATCAACCTCTAGTTTTTCTTTAAATACAACAAACTAATTTTCTCCTCAATTCGATTTTAGCTTCTAGCTATTTCTTTCATTCTGTCAAAAATAAACGAATCTCTTCCATTATATCCGTTTTCCCTCAAATAAATAAGCACATAATGTATTAAGTTCGCTTTTTTTTTGTTTCCAAGCAACAAAAACCTAAAAAAGGTTTCTTGACTTTTTCTTAATCGTAATTTTCAGATTCTTGCTGCACGAGTTTGAATCGCCGAGGACTTTTTACACACATGGATCCATGGCCATCTAAAGCTGAAAGACGACCTTTTCGTTGTAAATGCCTCGTTATGTAACGTGAAATCAAAGTTTGAGGTCGTTTTTGTAGTTCATCCAACACTTCTTTCGGAGAGTTCACCTGAAAAAAATAGAATGAGGGAAAATCAATTGAAAAAATTTCTGAATAAAAAATTACATATTGTCACAATAATTTCGAAGTTCACGAAATCAATTATACGATTTCGTCCAAAATGTTTACAGTGATTTCTCATTTAGATGCATCCAAATAAAATATTTTTTGTCTCCCAACTTTCTTTTGAACGAGAATTCCTTTCGATACAAGCAACTTCTCATTGTTTTTAATTTTCAGCACAGATGTATAAAAACTTGTAATGCTCATTATTGAAATTACTTTTAATTTATTTTCAGGTTTATAATGCTTCTTCATTAGAAACATTTGTTTTTTCATTTTGATTTTAAAGGAAATGTAAATTTAAAGGATATTGAAAAAAAGTATTTCTACCCCTTCTATCATTCTAACATGATTTTCTTTGAAACTGAAATCACTTCAAATTTTTGCTTCATTGTTTTCCTTTCTTCTGTATAAAAAAGACTTCTTGTTAAAATCACGGAAATCAGGAAATAAGTATTAGGAATAGAGTAGTAGTAGAGTAGTATACACAGAGTATATTATAGAAAATAAGGCGGAAATTTTCAGGGTAGGTTGGATCTAAAAACACTTTTTACGAATGTCAGGAGGGCAAACTCAGGAAATCTGTTTCCTTTTTTTGTATACAGTTTCTAGGTTTGTACATTTGGATTATTTTTCTTGATGTAGAATTTTTATAAACATTGATGTTGGATTTGAATGATTAAACTTTTTGAAGAAGGCATTTTATTTTCGTTGCTTTCTTTAGTTTTGCCTGAAGACCAAACTATTTAATATACAAATATTATTTTTGAACCTATAGAAAAAATAGTATAAATTTCCCGAAACTGATGCGTTGGGCCTACCCTATTGTGATACCTTGAATCTGGAGCGCAATACAATGAATATTCAAAATTAAATTTGAATTTGAAAAAATGAACCTAATCAGGGTGGCGATTTGGCGGACGATTTCCAATTTCGGGTCATTTTCCGGCTCTTCATGGTCAAGATTTCAATTTTCCCGGTCAACTTAGAGTAACATATTTATATTTGTCGCAAAACGCAAACATTTATTCTTATTTATGACGTTCATTGTAAACATCCTTTAACTTGACAGATGAAACATTGCAAAATAAATCAATTTCGAGAAAAATACTCAAATTTTCAACAAAAAAATATAATTTCCTCCACAAAAACTGGAGCAGTTAAACTTTTAATTTAAAAAATCATTTTAAGATAACAAAAAATAACGGATTTCCAACCGAAACGTTCTTTTTTCAACCAAGAAGATGAATTTTCAAATAGAAAGATAAATATTAAAATGGGGCACTTCAATTTTCAACTGGAGGAGTTGAGTTTTCAGACAGATAAATTAACTTTTGCTCAAAAAGATTAATTGTCAACGAGAATTTGAATACTCAAATTTTAAATTGAAAAAAATGCATGTTAAACTCAACAAATGAATTTTTAACTAAAACTATGGAATTTTCAGTTGAAATGAGGTAAATCCTAAGTTAAAAAAAAAATTACTTATAACAAAAAAAAAACTAAAAAACTTTCAGCTAACCCAAAAAATCTAACTTTCAAACAAATGATTACATTTTTACACGAAATGATGAAAAATCAAATAAAATTTTTAATGTTTAACTGGAGTAGTGGAATTTTAAACCAGAAAGACGAATTTTCAACAGAAATGATGAATCCTTAACTATAGAATAGTTCCATTTTTGTCGAAAAATTAATTATCAACCAAAAAATACAATTTTTCAACGAATTGGTTGGAGGTTGACCTATGAAAATAAAAATTTTCAAAAAAAAATGGAATAGTGTCATTCTTGAATTGGAAAATTATTAAACCAAAATTAAGAGTTTTCAACTAGATGAATGTTCGACTAAAACGAAAAATTTTAGAATGTATAACTTTAATTGTTGACCGCAAAGAAGAATTTTTTAAGAAGAATATTAACTTTCGAAGAAAAAGATAATTTTCTACCAGAAAATCGCCTTTTCAACAAAATATGTGAAGTTCCAACGAAATAATTGAATTTCCAATTAAAAAGACAAATTTCCATCGAATTGTCAAATTTTGAACTAGAAAAGATCGATCTCCCACTAAAAATGAAACAGTTAAATTTTCAGTTGAAGAAATCCATTTTCAACCAAACAGATGAATTTTCAGGTTTATTGAATGATGAATCTTTGGATAAATAGATGTATTATAAGCAAAAAGAAGAATTTATGAACATAAAGATTAACTTTTTACAAATAAGGCCAATTTTTCACAAAGTATACATACATTCTCAAAGAAATAGTTTAATTTTCAAATTAAAAAATCAATTTTCAACTGAATACCTGAATTTTTCCCAAAAAAAAAATATTAATTGATTTTCAGCGAAGTACTTACAATGTCAACTCGAATCTCAAATAAAAATATTGCAACTTCAACAAAAAACTTCAATTTTCACCAAAGAAGTTGAAATTTCAAACAAGTAGTTGATTTTCAACTCAAAAAGGATGAATTTACATGAACAATGTAACAAATATAATTCAGAAATATTTTTTCTTCAGAATACTACTTCTACTCCAAAGACTACTTGAAGTACTTTCTTTATTTGAAATTAAGGAGAGAGGACTTTAAAATTGTGTCGAATTTTGAATTGGAGCAAGGATTTTTCAAAATTCCTCTCTCCTAAATCCGTATCATAATTAGTTTAAAAAGTTCCCGTTCCATGTAAGAAATTCCCTGTTCAAAGGGAAATTATACTTCTTCACTGAAACTCCCTGCCCTGAAATAAAAACTAGAATTTTTTTCTGGAATTCCCTGTCCCAAGTCAGATAAATGAAAAAAAGCATATAAAACGTGATAAACACATTTTTTTAAAATTTGAATATAAATTCTTTCTGTATGTTTGGGCTATCATCGATTCGATTCCCAAATTTGAGTCAGCTAAAGAAATCTCACAGAGTAACAAATTTGCAAAACGTTTTTCTTATAATGGAAAAAACAAGAATTCTCTCTCTCTCAGGGAGCATTGATATAGTATTTAAATATTTTGAGAATCAGATAAAACGAACGTTACATTCTTTAATCAAATGATGAAATATATTTTTGATTCATGAAGAGAAAGCGCTCATTTCTCGTTTTTTTTTTATAGAATTTTGAATGGTCTAGGTTGAGCCAAGTAATTCCCCGGTTTTTAATTATATTCCTGGTCATTTCCTGTTTTTTTCCCGGTCAATAAAATTCCCGGTCGTTTTCCGGTCTTTCCCGGTTTCCTGGTCAAGTCGCCACCCTGCTAATCCAAGCCATTTTTCAACTATAATATATTTTGCTAGAAAGTCTTGTTTAGTATAATATTGATCTTCCAGACTAATTTTAATCTGGAACGGTTAAAGATTTAATTATTTCGTTTATATCTAATTGTTTGGTTTATAAATGATTAAATTTGTTTAAAATAATCAAATTTGCTGTGAATTAAGGTTTCTAGTTGAAGATTCACCTGTTATGTTAAAAATACGTCATTTTTGGTGAAATACCTACAATTATATGAGATTCATAATTGAAGTATTTTTTGGGTGAAATATCGTCTATCTCATGTGTCGTTATACATTTTTCATTTTGTTTATAGAATTGCAACTGTATTGTTTAAAGTTTAATTTTTCAAATGGGAATTTAATTGTTCTGTTTTTAGTTGAAAATCTGGTTATTTTATTGAAAAATTGTGAATTATATTAGAATGCCAATCTTTGTTGGTTACAAATTGAAACGTTTTGTAGAAAACATATTTTTCCGTTCAAAAAATTATCTCTATTGCAGATTTTTTCTTTGTTTGTTAAAAATTTATATGATTTTCAAAAAATTCGTCCTTTTTCATAGAGAATTGATCTTGATTGTTTAATATTCTTCTTTTTGGTTGGTAGACAATTTACTTTTTCCATGATTTGGTTGAAAACTCATCTTCAAAGGTTGAAAATTTATTTATTTGCTTCCACATCGAACTATTATTCAAACAATTTCAGTTCAAAATATTATTATTTCATCAAAAATTCGACACCTTCGTCAGAAAGTTATTATTTTTTCTTTGGAATTTCATTTTTTCATCTCATTTTTACAATATAAAATTTTATTATTTTGTTGAAATTCCGTCTCTCTTGGCGTGATTTAAATATTTAAGACACATAATTCAATTTTTTTAATGTTCAAATAATATAAATATGTCACATTTTTTTTTAAAATCACATTTTTGAATCGCAAATGTAACTACATATTTGGAAATCAATCTTTTTTAGTTGAAAATTAAACTATTTGGAGAAAGTTTAATCCATTTGTATTGTTAAGTATAATATTAATTTTCTTGGTTTAAAAAAACGATTAATCATTTGATTGAATTTTTGATAATTTGGTTCAAACTTCAATTATTTTGTTAGAAAGTCATTCTTCTCTATCCAAGAATAATGTATTTTTGGTTCAAGAATTATCTATTTCATTAAAAACTAATTTTTTGCATCAAAAATTAAATTATTTTATTTTTGGTAACAACGAAACAGTTGTTTCAATCGTTTCATTTCATTGTTTCGAGCCACGCTTGAAAACCCGGTTCCCGACCGATCGCTGAAGTTAAGCAGTGTTACGCGCGGTTAGTGCTTGGATGGGTAACCATCCGGGAATACCGCATGCTGTTGGCATGTTGACGGGAGACTGGTGTCCTCCCGTGTATCCAACTCAGCCAATTATACCTCTTTACGAGTTATGCTCACCCCGCAAGGGATTATGGCTCAATGGTACAAACAAAAAATTATTTACTACGAGAAGAAGAAAAATTACCTGATCGCCTTTAAGTCGATCCAACATTGTGACACAAACTACAGCCGATTTAATTCCAGCATGATGTGTGAGAGCAGCAAAGGCAAGACTCTCCATCTCGATATTCAAAACATTGTTACTATGAATGCTAGTAAGATACTCCATTTTTTCGGATTCCGAAAAATCGCAAAAAGCACCATCTAAACGACCTTGACCTTCGTAAAAATCACTGCAGCACATCGTCTTCCCAACTACTGTATCATAAAGATCATCATGATGAGCGAGGGCTTTCAACTCACGTGCTAATTGTCGGTCCAGTTTCGCTGGTCTACGAATTACTTTCCCTAGAACTGGCTGAAGCATAAAAAATTAAGTTTGAAAAATAAAGGTAATCTCTTGATCACATTGAAAGACAATTTATTTTATTAATTTACAACAATTTTTTAAGTAATCAATGCTTACACATTCCAGGTAAGGGTTCAGCATTCCATCGACTACTTCCTCTGAAACAACCACAGTTCCAGGTTCTAAGCCAATTCCACCGCAGGTTCCAACTCTAAAGAAAACTGGATCTTTGACCTTCGCGTGGAACATCAGTTTAATAACTTCGTGAAGGAGGATCCCAACCGATGGAATACCCATTCCATGCTGAAATGTCATTAAAGATATTATTTAGGATACACATAAGAAAATATAAACATCGGATGATTGATTATTATCGGAAGCTACGCAGACCTATTTTTAATTTCAAAAATTAGATAATATATGATAATGAATGATGAAAATATATTCTTTGAAGCATCCAATATACGAAAACATTGATTTCTATAGTACTGAGTAATTAAAGGATCTTGGTGGCATTACTATTCTCGTCGTGTTCTTTTTCCTCGAAGAAGCGTTTCAGAGGGAACCTATAATTTTTCGAATTTTAGAAATTGCAAAAGGGGTTGAAATATATTATTTTTGCTTCATCTTTAGTAACAAATCGATTCATAATAAAAATGCAAATTTTATCATTTCTAATTACAAAAAAAGTTTAATTTTGGAAATATACCCATTAATGTGAGTAAAAAGTGGAACTTTTTCAAACTTACTCATATTACCTAACTAATTATTATTTATATTTAAAAGTTGGAAGCTTTCGAGTTTCAAAGAATTGACTTTACAGAATAGTACTTGAATTATTTATTGTATCGTAATTTTTATGAACTATAAGATACTTACACTGATGGAAAGTACAGGGCCGACTTTGTACATTGAATAGCGATAAGAATATTGGCTGATGTCGAGTAGCGTCGTTCCTGCGGGAAGTTTGTGACCTATTTCTTCCATTATGAAGTAAGCGAACTGTTCCATCCGCTTGGGAGTTCCTCCCATGCATACGAACTGTAACATTAAAGAAAAAATTATAGCAATTGCAGATTCAACCACAGCTTTAGAGCCAGGTATTTTATAAATTGAAGATTTTTTACATCCAAAGTAATATTATAGTTTTTATCATTTTTCGAATACCTGGTTTTAGATTACATTCAAATGATTGGAAATGAGGAGTCGTGAAACGTTAAATTTTAAACCCAAGATACTTTTTATAAAGAATTACCTTCTTACAATTCGGAACAATGAATTATCTAAAAAGAAGCATTTCTACACGGTCGAAAAAACCATCGAATCAAATTTGAAGTCGAATTTATATCAGTCCAGTCAAATTGAACGAAAAATTCCATTTGCCGGAGCAAAATATATCCAGCAATTTTTGTTCTCAAAATTTTTTGGCGGATTTTCAAATAAAATACAAAAACCCTATATTCTGTAAGACCTAATTCGAAGGGCATGAAAAATTGAAATGACTCCCTTTTGACCACTTTGCGACTGATAGATAACAGTATATTAATTTGTTAATTATAGGTATCTGGTCTTCGTAAACCCTGTACTTTAGCGAAATAAAATTCTATTGATTATATTCCAATCCGAGTTTTCTTGTAAAATTCTTGAAGTAGAAGGTTGAGAGAATTCGAAAACATACATGATTATTTAGTTGAATAATTAATAATAGAATTGAACTAATAATAAATTTTTTTCTAACAAACAATTCTGTAAAGAAAGCACTCTACAAATTCAAACCGAATTTTGTATACTTCGAAAAAAAATAGTTACATAATCATTTTTTTTCAACTTTTTCAATCTTCTACGTACATAACATAAATTAAAAAAATATATTGTTCAACAACTTCCAAATAACAATTTTGAAGGATTGTACCAAATTACGATGGGATCCTTTACTTTTTATTAATGCGAAGTAACCTCACCTCCTGTTTTCGTTGAACATTCAATATAATTATTGAGATTATTTAATTCAACAAATATTTTGGTCTATCATCTTGTTGTCTGGCAAAATTATTTTTTTATTAAATCGTTCTGATTTTAAATTGGAATGGTGTTTTGACAAAGCGTCATAAATGATAGAATTATAAATATTTTATCAATTTATTAATTATTTTATAAATTTATTAAGGATAATAGGTTTTTTACTCCTTTTATTTAATTGAACTAGAAGGTGATAATGCATTTAGGCATATTTAAAAATTATTTTATTTTCACGGTACTGTTAATTAACAATATTCGCAATAGTCTGACAGCGTAGGATTTCAGTATTTCATGAGAACGTAAACATAGGCATTTAAGGCTGAAAAAAGTAGCTGGATATATTCTGTTCGAGCAAGAATCATAATTCGACTGTACAGCAGTTACGAGGATTTAAAAAGAATCATATTTTGCCACGATGTAAATTCACTCAAAATGAAAAATATCCTAAATCGACCAAATAATGCTGTTGTCCGAGCAAGAAATTTTTTTCAGAGTAATTCATAAAGTTCAATTTCATGTAATTTGTTTAGTTTATTTTGTCTTCAAGGCCATGTTAAACATGAGTCACGTGACCCAAATTATCCATTTTTTTGCAACAACTTACGTCCGGACCGAATAAGATATTAAGCTGAAAATTTCTGAAAAGCCTTAGAAAACGATGAACTACGTTTGTATACAACATTTGGTTCAAAAATTTGAACATGATTTATTGAAGATATTTTTTCAAAATTTTGAACCAAATGTTGTATACAAACGTAGTTTATTGTTTTCTAACACTTTTCCTAAAACTTCAACTCGATATCTAATACGGTGCGGACATGAGTTGTTGCGAAAAACTGGCCGTAAGGTAGGAACCGGGTAAGTAAAACATGGCCTTAGAACATAATTCTTCGAAGTTTTCAAAAATAATTTATGAACAAAATAAACAATTCTTTACTTCTAAAAGTACTAAAATAAGAAAAATTTTTGTCTGCAAGTAGATTGACGTAAAACTACGCGGTTTTGTTAAGACAAGTATGAAGAAAAAAGCAATAACTTTTTTCTTATATTCCTGAAGGAGTCTCCTTAAAAGTAGAGTTTAATTTTAGAGTAATAAGTATAATTTTGATGATCGAATTTATTCAGGAAATGATGGAGTTGCAAATCATAAACTACGAAGTTTTGAGCGTTTTTTTTTTTGAATAATTATGATGTAGATATATATGTGTATTATTTGCAATGTAAATATCAAAAAATTATTATAAGTCATTTTATCTCTAGTTTTCGAAATCACAATCTTTTGTACCTAAAGAATCGGCATGTGCATCTGATGTTATTGTACAGCAATTTGAATAACTGGTATTGCTTAGAAGAAACAGGTTTTTATCGCATTAAGTGACCCAATCATAGCTAGTGTCAATCAAAATATGGTACCGCGTATAACGTTTACAAACATCAATTAGCATCATGTCACAACCGTTATTGCCTTATGACTAATGTATTATTTGTAGACAATCGTATTAATATATTATTATTGATTAAGTAGAAAGAATTTCATCAACCAAAATAAGATTAAAAAAAGAATTTAAAAAATCTTTATTAAGTACTTATTTATAAAAAAAATTGATTTGACATTTGTTAAAGAAATAAATTGAACAAAAGAAAATTAATTTTTATTACCTTGACATCTCCAAACATTTCCACTAGGTCGTGAGACCCACTACCAAGAGCCAGATGGTAAAGAATATCTTGATCCATGAGCTCAATATTGGGATTCCTGAGCCGGACGGAGCCATCTCGGTACCTGTACAAAAAGTTCCTCTGTTGTTGTCGCATTGCAATTTTTCTAAAATTTTTAATGAATCCAGAAAATTTATCTCATCTTTGAGCAATTGTTCATCTCATCAATTCGTCCTTGAACTTTGTATGTACGTCATCAAACAGAATCTAGTAGGATTGTGTCAAAATAAAGATAAGGAGAGGCAAAAAGTTAAAGATACAAAGATAGCATCAACTGCGACATTTCCTAAATCTACCGAACATTGAATGACTCAGGAGTCACATGGTTTATTTGTTTACAAAATGTACGCAAGACGTTCTTTGTTGATCAAGTCAACAATTTTGAAAGTATGAGTCTCCCGCAATGGTCTTGCAAAACTAACGCCAAGAATGCAGACGACTACCATGATGTTTAAACAAATATAAATAAATTACACATATTCAAAGAAGTAACAACAATAAAGAAAAATGTTTAAAAATATAAGCATTGAGCAAATTTTCTTATACAGCATGATGGTGACGAATTTGTAAAAAATTTAACTGAAAATTAGGAAGCATTAATGAATTTGATAAATTATTCTAAATAAAATAAGAAAAGTTTAAATACAGTCCGAACTGTCTGAAGAAAAATGCAGAAGGGTAATCGTAAGATTATAAGGAACTTTACTGAGAGGAAGAAACAGGTTTTGAACTCAATACTCTCGACAAGCAAGTGCGGTAAAAAGATTCAGCCCAGAAAAAATTTTCGAACATGCTCGATAATATCCTCGAGAGTTAAATGTTCTATTCAGAAGTAGAGAACAAACTAGAATTCTTGAATTAAAATTGATAAGTGAATCCATTAGAATGATAATAGTAGTTTATCGGAATTCTGTCAGAAAACTTGCACACATTTTTCAACACTTTACTTAAAAGTTTATTATCTAAACAAGTAATAAAAGCCGTTATGATGACGTCTGTTATACAAAGCGCACAAAAAAGTAAGGCATGTGCAGAAAATTGATTATATTTTTTAATTTTTTGCGACTTAAAACAATGATACTTCTTGTTATTATGACTCTAATATTCTATTTTCTAATGGTATAAATAGACATTTTAAATAGACAAGGGTATTGGATGATTTTGCAAATGTGAATATGTCAGGTGAAACTAAAAAATATCTACACCTAATATTCATCAATTTCTTATAAAAATTAACTGAGTGCAACGTCCTCTAAAATATGCAGTAATTATAGGTGTTAATATAAATTATAATAATAAACTTCATTCATTGTTGAACTGAAATAGACCTTTTTATTTTGGATTAGATAAAAATGATGCGCATCATTTGTAAAGCATTGCTCGCCTTATGTAATCGAAGATAACCGCACACGTGCTAGAATGACATACATATTGTTATGATTCGCTAAATGACAGACAACTGAAGATAAGTATATTTATGATGAGTATTACTTTAATTCTATTTCATAGAACGCTAATAGATATTTTATTCCGGATATGTGTAATAGGAAAGTATTTTCAAGATACTTAAAGAAATAATTCATCATAATTTTAGAGAATTTACGCTAAAATGATAAATTACCTCATGGGATTATGTTCATCAACAGGTCTTTCACTGTGGCACAAATTATTTGCTTGTACCTTCTCCATTGGGAGTTTTAACTGGCATTCGTGATTATCTTCACCTTCCTTTCTCTTGTACTCGCACGTGCACTCCGGCATATTTGTTAATGTCAATTTGAAATCGAGAATGGTCTGACCAAACTTGCAAATACTCCAGTGAAGTGAAATAGCATCCAGAAGAGTGCGAAATCCACAAAATAGAGTGTACAAAACAATTCTTGTTATTCCAAAAAACACCTTAATATTTTTGGGCTGAAAAATAGCCGAACAACTTGTACAAAGTCCTCTTAGGGATTTTTGTACTTTCTAAATGGTTTTAGTAAAGAAAGGCGAAGCAGTGCTAGGGCGAAAGACTGTCTTGGAATAGAATTGAATGTTCCGAGCAAACCTTTATAGGCTTCGATCCCACCAAGATGCTGGTCCACAGTTTGCCAGCTACTACCACAACCTTACTCACGCAACTTAACTGACAAACTGTCACTAACAGCATTCTGTGGCATTCAGATGCTCACCGGCTGGAATGCACGAGGGGTCGCAAATTCTATTCAGTAGGTGAATGAAAATGAAAGCGAAACTATAAAAAGATTCCAGTCGTAAAGCGTTTTTTTGAGGGTGATGCAGAATTCTCTGTTTTCAATTTTAAAGCTATAGGACCAAAGTCAAAATTATCATTTCAAATGAGAAATAACTAAAAAAGCACTTTTGAAATTGAATTTAAAAAGTAATGATTCGAAATTACAAGTATTACCAGTGTGTAATACGTTTTTCAACATTTTCTGTACCTTTTCGTCACTGTGTCACACTACGTACACTAGGATGGCCCTTATTTTTCACTTGTAAAATTTCTCTCCTCTCATCTCCCCAGTTTCGTTTGAATACCAAAAAAAATTATCTCCAAATTTGAGCAAAATCGGTTAATATTCAGGGGTGGCGCAAAGACCATGATGTTTCCGAATATTTCCCATTGACTTAACATGGGATAAATTCAATTTTTTGTAAACAAAATATTTGAAAGCGATAATATGTTACAAATAATTGTGTTTCACTATGTTGTTCAGAATTTGTTCAGAGGATAAGAATCAATCATAAATTTTCAGGTTCAATGATTTTAAGCCACCCTTATGGGTCCCCAAAGACCTACAGCTCAAGGTGGGTTCCGAACCACCAAGAAGACCATCTTTGAGTTCTTAGTTCAACCTTTTTTTCTAAAGTACCGGCATCACGACTCTCCGGAGATGAACACTCCCTTGCTAGGAAAGTGTTCACCGCCTCGGCCGCCGAAGCTCCTCGAGAGTGCGAGGCGGGAATCGAACCCGCAACCAGCCGGAGTGGGTCCAAAGTTCATGCTCCAGCCTCCACGACCACCACCCCTATTTACAATTATTTGAACAAATTAGTTTTTTGTTCTCATCTAATAAATAACTCATACCGTCCATAAAATATGTTTATTTCGCGACTCACCTGCAAAAAAAAAGTTAAAACATAATAAAGTTGTTTGAACAATTGAATATCAGTTAACAAATGACTGGGTGAGTTTTTGTGTACAAAGAACAGCCATAAGGCTGAAATTGATTTTTCTCTCAGGAAAATAGCAATTTTTTTATTTAAATGGACATCGTATCACGTCAGCAAATTGAATTGTTGAAAATGCTGATGATTAATGTGAGTCAACATTTGTCAGTCACCATTTAGGATTTTTTTTAATGCCTGACTTTCGGAGATCCGAACTAAACTTTTGTTCCATTTTGTTACAGTTTAAAAAAAAAACTGTTTTTACGGAACTTTGGTTGCACACTGAGGAGGGCACCAGTCTCCTGCAGGAATCTGTTAAGAATTTCTACATAACTGACCAAACAAAAAATAGTCAAGTTATAAACAAAATAATTTAGTTTCATTGAAAATAAAATAAAAGAAAATAGATAATTGAATTTTCTCATGACCACGAAAAATATTAAATTGCAACAGAAAAACAATTCATCCACTAAAAAAAAGGGAAAATCCAGTCGAACCACAAAGGAAGAATCTATTTCCCGAAATACCAAGAAGGTTCATTTTCTAGGGGGGGGGGGGGCAGTTCCAAAAAATTAATCAACTTTCACAAAATAAAATTTCAGGGTAGGTGAATATAAGCTACTCATCCTTGAATATTCATGCAGCTACGACGATTTGAGATTATTCTATATTGAAATTTGTCACTTTTCACAACAAATATTAGAACACGTATTTTAAAAAACACGGGAAAAATAAATACATCTCAAATATAAGATGTGAACTACATAGGATTCTCTCTTCGACTGCGTGAAGTGACGATCCTTAGAAATGTAACCCGAACCGAGATTTCATTATTATTATTCCTCGAAAATTGAACTCGGGTTATATCACCCAGTGTGTTCTCACCAGCCACGGACTAAGTCAAGTGTCTGATGAAGTCAAGATGTTATTAATTCAAAAATTTACAAACAAGCATCGAAATTTGTTGCGCAGATATTATGGCAGGCACACAATCAAGTTATTAGTGTGATAAAAGTTCGTCTCGTTATGATGTTGCCATTACACAGCAGCAGAGTTCGTTGAAGGTAACTTATTGCGTCACGTCTGGATGCTCTTTTAGAGCTACCAACTGTTACTCTATTAGGTTTTAGTCACAACTTCCCTGATGATTGAGTAAATTCCTTAAAATGCGACAGGTGTTCAAAAAAACCGCATTTTGAGCCGCTGCGAGTACCTTACTGACTCCTAGACGTTCGAGATATTCAGTGCATCACGATAGGATAAATGGATGCATGTTTCACATTGCTCCATATCGTCTTTACTTCATGCCTCAGCTCACTATACTTATGGATCTTGGTCGTATAGGACGCCTGCAGATTTCGGTCAAGTGGACAAGCAATATCGATGATAGAAACTTTCCCGCTACCTTTTTCATGAACCACGATGTCTGGTCGATTGGCTCGGATATAATGATCCGTCTGGGTAGTAACATCCCAATATAAAACGTAATCTTTGTTCTCCAAAACACGAACTGGAATGTATCTGTAGAAAGGCGTCCATTCTGTTAAGAGTCCTAGGTTTAGGGCAAGTTGTTGATGTGTGATGCCCGCTACATCATTATGCCCGTCCGTGTACTCTCTCTGAGCCATTAAGCGACAGCAATCAATAATGTGCTCAGTGGATTCGTTCGTATCTCCACACAATCGGCACCTGTCAACCACGTCTTGATGTAGTACATGCTTGCGATAATTTCTGGTGCCAACAACCCTTTCCTGGATCGCTATCACGAAACCTTCCGTTTCCGGAAACAGGACGCCCTTTTTCAGCCAAATACTAGATGCCTCTTCATCCACTTCATATTCATCCAAGGTTTTGGGGTGCTCGCCGTGGATAGCTTTCTGTTTCCACTGCGTTTCCCATTCCTCTCTGGTTTCTGCCCAGATATTTAAGGCTTCCGCTGAGGAGAAATTGAAGGGCGTGTAATCGAGATCTGCTTCACAGATGGTATTGTAGAGCGCATCATCTCGTTTGCTGATGAAATAGTCTTGCAACTGTGTAACTTGCGATACACAGAGCTGCTTGACATCTACAACGCCCCCTATATGTCGTGGCAAAACTATCCTTTCAATCGCCGAAATACTGTGATGCATCCGTTTCTTAGTCATTTCAACACGAATAGTTCTGTTTATCCTATCAAGGTCGGTGTTTGACCATTTAAGAAGCCCAAAAGAGTACGTGAGAACGGGAATAGCATAGGTGTTGATAGCCCTGATTTTGTTGGAAGAGTTGAGAGAACTCTTAAAAACCAATCTGAGTCTTGTAGTGAAAGCAGTCATTAGGCTCTTCTTAACCATCGTATGCTGTATACCCTTGGACTCAAGAATTCCCAGACACTTACGTGACTCACCCTCAACCATTGCCTCTATACGGTTCTCATTCTCGTTCCCCAATTCTTCGGTTTCCAGTTGATTGAAATGCACTGTTCTGCATTTATCTAGTCCAAAGTCTATGTGGATGTCATTTGGAAACTGTTTAGTGGCAGTGATCACTTGCTGCAGTTTTTGATTCAAACTAGCGTACAACTTAAGGTCATCCATGTACAGAAGATGGGTCAGTATATGACCATCCTCATCACCATGTATTCTGAATCCATGAGACGTGCTATTAAGTGTTTGGCTAAATGGATTCATTGCCAAACAGAACCATAAAACAGTAAAAACAAAGTGTGAATGGGATACCCGTTTTAGGGTACCAGCTACCTGCAACGGAGAGTACCCTAGGTAGTGTTCATACTACCCAGCTGGGGTTCCGAGTACCCGACAATTGGGGTACGGAGTTTTTGACGGCTCTGTCGATCATACGCCATAGTCTGTATAGACATTGCAATCCGCTTGCATATTTCCACCGAATAGAAGGCCCTTGTTTCAGGTAATGCAATTAAGACGCCATCTATATCTAAAGACCATAGCGTATATTGGAAACAGGATCTGTCAGTAGTACCCCACATTCATCGAACCCTAGGGCAGGGTTCAGGGAACACCGTTCAGATTCTACCTGCAACAAAGTTTACCCTCAGGTTTTTACTGTGAATGCACTGAAGGAGTTCCCTTGAAAGATACCCGTCGTAATATGAATTGGTCTAGTTGTCCTTGGTAGTCCATGATCAAAGTACTTGATTTTTGTTTCCCAATGCATCATTGCACGACCTAGGAGGTCAATGATGCGTGGGCAGATCTTGTATATTTTCAAAACCTCAAGCAAATAGTCATGTCGCACCGAAGAAACCGCTTGATTGTAGTCAATATAAGCCATGTGTAAGTTTCTCTGATCTTTTCGAGTTCGCGTCATGGCCACAGCGTCAATGGTAACTAGATCCTTGCTGTCCCGCGAGTTTTTGCAACATCCTTTTTGTTCTTCGGCGAGGATGTTATTCTCATCACAGTGCTGGTAAACCTTATCTGCGATGACCGCTGTGAGGCACTTTTAAATCGTTGGGAGACAGGCGATTGTTCGGGATTCACATGGATCTCGAGCGTTTGGTTTTTTGGGCAACATACACGTTGGTCCTTTGAGCATAAAGTTCGGCATTAGATCCGGATGTTCAATGATCTTCTGGAAACTCTTCGCCAACGCAGAGTGCACACTTGTAAGGTACTAGTACCAGAAATTGTACACCATGTGCGGACCAGGAGCTTTCCAATCACTGGATCTTTCCAAAACCGCTGAAACGTCCGAGACTGTATTGATGGTAGGCTCCATTATAGGGTTTTCGCCTGTCATTTTCTTCTCTAGTTGGAACCACGCTGCGTCTAAATTGCTTTTTTTATTGTTTCCCCAAACACCAGACCAGTAGCCGGCCATGTCTTCCGATTGAGGAACTTCAGTGTTGAGCTGCATGTTCTGCTCCTTATTTAGTTCACGGTAGAACCTCCTTTCATCTTCATTGAAGGTTCGATTTTGCTGCCTTCTTGCACTACTCTTGTTGTATCAACGCAGTCTGGCAGTTAGAACACAAAGTCTCTGCCGATTAAAAATCAATTATCTCATCATCTAATATCGTTGGTGTCAGTGTCTCGATGTTCCGAGGGTAGATGATATCATTGACATTATCATTATCATTATATATTTCGTCAAAAATAATTCTCGGGTCTTTTCGCCCGGTGTTTTATCACCAGCCATAGACTAGGTCAAGTCCCTGATGGAGTCAAGATGTTGAAAAACAAAAGACATAAAAACAAAGATCGAAATTTGTTGCGCAGGTATTTTTGCAGGCACGATTTCAAGTTATTGGTGTGATATAAAGATCGTCTTGTAATGATGTTGTCATTATTATTATTATTATTGTAATTATTATTATACGAGCAAGCCAAAAATGCTCGATATTTATCTGGCAGAAAAAATTCATAGTACTTTTCTTTTCGTAAAAATAAACTTCAGGTAGAAATCAGGTAAGCTTAGCTCGTTTACACTTTATTATTGTGAACAAATTATTATTTCTTAAGTTGTGCACTGAGGAACGAAATAACATTAATGATTGGATCAAAAGAAATTTCGTTTAACTTGCAGTAAAGACTTTCGCAAATCTTCCGCGTAATATTCTTATTCTTACCTATATATATATATATATATATATATGTATATATATATATATATATACAGGGTGATCCTCAACTCATCATATTCCTTGTATGTGCGAATTCCTTGTGCAAAACT
>WSXT02158749.1:0-10105 GCA_011762715.2 Neuroterus valhalla | reverse complement strand
ATACGTTTCCTTTTGGGAATAGAAGAACCACCTTCGAAGTATTTTTAGCTGATAGATAAACCTGCCGGGTAAACGCTAAAAACTGTGACAGGTGACTAAGGGGACTCCACAGGCCCCTAAGAGTTCGGAATCATTTTTGGGCCTCTTCCAATATATATTCAAGCTGAATTCGTTTCTGATCATTTGAAAGAAAAAGTTAGTTGGAAAATTTTGACAAAATTAAATTTGGGAATGCTAAGTTGAAAGAATTAAGGTTTGCACTTTTTGTGTGGAATGTGTCCGAATAAATGCCTAATACTAAAAATTTGTCAGGTTCTTCATTCTGAGATTTGCATTCTTGAACTCTCTAGCTATTACACTTCTCTACGTTCGAACTCAAGACTGTTTAATTTTTAATGTCTGATTCCCTTATTGGAGAAAATTCGAACATTTTAAATCCTCTATTTTTAAATGGTTAATTCGCAATCATCAAAGTTTAATTCTGGTAATATTGATTGATACAGTATTTTAGCAAAAATCAGTATTTCTAAGAAATATTGTATATACTCAAATCATTTATTTTAATTTTTTTCTGAAATGAAGGAAATAATATTTGATGGATTCTACACTGAGAATAAAGATTACTTGAACCAAAGAAATAAGATACTGAATACGTACAATCAAAGAATTTTTTTACTCAAAGAAATTATTCTTAAAACAAGAAAAAAACTTTCACCTGAAAAATATTATATCTTGAAACAAGAAAACTTTTCTTCGATCAAAGAAAAATTTGATTTGATTGGACGTGTTCAGTGTTGTATTTCTTTGATTCATGTAATCTTTTCTTTCAGTGTAGCTTCTTATTATATGATCTGAATATCATTTGCAGTGAAGCGATTTGTTTTATGTAAATAGTAAGAATGTTAAGGCTTCATAAAAAAAGTAGGTCAGCAATGAACATTGGTATACGAATAAAAGAGTATTGGATAACGAGATAAGATGCTGGAATGCAATTCAATAGAGCTAGTCATGTGTTAACAGAAGAAGCCATAAGATGGAGGAAGTATGCATTATCTAATACGTAAAAGTGATATATTGGTGAGGAAAAGTGAAAAGAAGTGGAAAAATGCATGTGAATTCTTGAAGAAATGCATGAAGTGGACAGTATGAGTATTCCTATAAGTTAATAGAACTGGAGTTTCAACATGATACAAGGAAATTGCATTTAGAATAGTTGCGTTTAGTTTGTTCTACTAAATTCGAGTTTGAATTCCCAGGATTTGAACCTTGTCCAATTATTCTGTTGATATACGTACAATTTTACTAAAAGGTAACAAATTTCTTGCATATTCTAGTAAGTAAGTACATATTTATGAATTCCCATAAATATCATTCCTAGAGAAAATATTCTTAAGTTAACAGTTATGCTCGTGATATCATGTTAAAAGTAAAACATGTCCAAGGACAAAAAATTAACTCTAATTTTTCATTTAAAATTATATGTCATACAAAATATTTTAAACAAACCCTAATGCTGTTTCTTTTATTTTTATACCAGAATAAGCTCCCGGAATTAGTGATTCAACCAGATTTTGTAGCTCCCGCAAACATTTTTCGTGAACCTCCTACAACAATATTACACCCTATCCAATTAATTATAAATCAGGCACGCTGGAACACAGAAATAAATTTCCCCCTGCTTCGGAAAAACGCGAATACCCTCTGAACTAGAACCAACGAGATAGGTTGTTTTCAAATGATCCCAGGAACTTTTATATCAGATTCGAATATTTTTTGGTTTGTACTCATACCGTAATAATAAAAAATTGAGAAAAAATATGTTTCAAGAATCAATTATATTTTCATTAACATTTAAGAATGCGCAATTCTGTAAAACTAGTAGTTTTAAGTTTATTTTCGGCTGTTATTATACTTAACCATGATGACAACAAATCTGTAATCAGCAACTTGCTACCAAATGAAATGATAAATATCAATTCTTCAAGCACATTGTACGTACACTTGTCTATATTGGCACTACATTTTGATTGAATTGAAATTTATATTTATAACCCTCACGACTAGCCTCGAAAAACTTCAACCAAAAACTTGCACATCAAGTTTCTTTTCTCAACGTGATTCAGAGATAATATCTGGTTCTTTTTAGTCAAAAAAAGAAAAATACCGTAATACGCGTTTTTTAGAATAACAATTTTTCTTTTCATTTTTAACGATTAAATATCCAATTTTTCTCAGAAACGCCTCAAAGTATAAACAGCAGCTCACATATCCGAATTCTCCCCTTCCTGAAATCTATACAATTATACTGTAAATAGGTATTTATCTTGTATATTTTCAGACTTTTTTCAAGAGAAAATAGAAAAAGCCAATGAATTTAGATCCAAATAGCATTGAGTTCAACGAACTTTAGCAATTTTGCTGTAAAACCTATTTGTTTCGAGTTCAGTACGAATCTCAACCGTTAGTTTTACAATTTTTCATGATAAATGCTATTCATACTTCGCGTCGTTTCCGAGAAATAAGAGACTTTACTTTCCAATTTAAGTGATTAACTAGTATGTTGCGCAACAAGGGGCAAAAAGCAACGATTTCACGAGTTGCGCATACAATTTTTCATTATACCGATAATCTAAAAGTTGATTTGAGACCTGCCGTAGCGGGTGGAAAATCGACTTTTCCGCCCGCTACAGTGGGTCGAAAAGCAACTTTTCGATTGAGGTACACTTACCGCTTGGACGGGCGCCTATCGACTTACCGCCGATTTCTCGGCTGTTCATGCTTGAGTGATTCTGTTCCTTCCCCCGACCCTCGCACGATGCAGCACGTCAGCCCATCAGCCTTGAAAAGGCAGTACCGTAATGCGTGGTATAGAAGTTGTTCACTTAAAGACTTGCGACGCATGTATTCACGAGACAATACATACGGTCCTGAGTGTTTATCTTCGCCTAGTCAGCCGTCGCTTCAAATCTGATTCAAAGCTCTAAAGCTTAGGAATTTCAATAATCTCATTGAACATGTTCTCCAGGTTGTCGCTGAACTAAAAACAAATTTTATTCAAAGTAAAATGTTGAAGTTTGTTAGACTACTGTGCGAGTCAAGCCGATTATCATCGATTTTTTATTATTTTTCTTGAATTTGTTAGAATAAACGAAAAAAAATCAAGTCGGGTAAGATTTTATGAATTTGAGAAAGAATAAAAATTTCGAATAATGAACTTATATTCATAATTTGCGGCATATTCAAGAAAAACGAGATTTTCAATCAAGGCGTTTAACTGATAGTCGCAAGGTTGCACGCTTGATTCTCGCTGCCTGAATTTTTTTTTGAATGTGAAAGTGTCTATTCATTTATTTCTTAATAATTTTTAATAAAATTATAATTTTTAATGATTGTCCAATAATTCTTTCAAATCAAAACTCTGTTTTAACTCTTTATTATCTTTCGTTTGTAAAGTTGTGTATTTTCTATTGAATTATTATTTATTTAATTATTTGTAGTATTTATATTTTTTGATTTAAATTAGGAAATAATTGTTTTAAACGAAAATTGCACGGAATCAAAATGTTTCATACAAAATACTGAAAATAAAACACAGGAATCCTTCAATTATCCTTCAAACATTTATTAACTTACATTAACATTTATTCTTATGATACATGTGTATAATAATTATTCAGAATAAATGTTAATGTAAGGTAATAAATGTTTAAAAGATAATTGACTATTATTCCTGCGTTTTATTTTTGGTATTTTGTATAAAACATTTTGGTTCCGTGCAATTTTCGTTTGAAACACTTATTTCCTAATTTAAATAAAAATATAAATACTAAAAATAATTAAATAATTCAAAAGAAAATACACAACTTTCCAAACGAGAGATAATAAATTGTTAAAACAGAGTTTTGATTTAAAAAATCATTAAACAATCATTAACAATGATAATTTTATTAGAAATTATTAAGAAATAAATGAATGAACAGTTTTGAATTTGAAAAAAAGTGCAGGCAGCGAGAATCGAGCGTGCAACCTTGCGACCATCAGGTAAACGCCTTACCAGGTGAGCTACTAGGTGCTTGAAAATACATTAACGCTAGCTCTACGACCATCCGCTCGCAATTCTTCAAATGCATTTTTCTCGAAAATGGTCCAAAATTGCGCCTTCCTGATTATTCTCAGAAAACCTCTAGTAGGTGTATATACTTGGGGAGAGTATCAACCAAAACAAAAATTAGGTGGCCTGAAGGTCCCCTTGTAAGTATCAAAATATCTTGTGAATATCCAAAGAAGGAGGCTTTTAATTTCCATAACATTTTGGTACCCGTCCAAGATTTCCAGACTGAGTTCTACACTTTTTATTGGACACATTTTTTCCGTATAGAAAAGATTAGTGATACACGTTATCTTTGTTCTTGGACATTTCAGAACCTTGTGGAAGCATCTTATGAAGAAAGAACTTTGATATAAGGAAGTCATCATCGAAGTTTTATCAAAATTTGACTATGATCTGGATGGCGTCATTCTTATAAGAAGGTTATTGGATTCTTTTGTATGTACGTATATGAAGGCGAATGTGTTGGTGATAGGAAATTTCTCTCCCAACTAAAGCAAGATGAACCCTTTGTGAGGCGGGGTGTAAACGAATAATTGCGTATAGCGTGTACCTTCGGTCGACACCAATCGGCTCCTGGCCAAGTCAACTTTGTTCCCAACAAGGATTACTGCCCGAGCGGATACGTGATCACTGCGCCAAAGCGTTTGAAGGACCTCTTCAGCCACCCGAACGGACGACCTATCCGTTGTTGAATAAACGACGCAATAAGCATGAGGTTCGTAAGTAGCTATGCAATTCTCCGGCTAGAACATGATAAAATACATTGTTTTCAATAAACATACAAATCGAAGAAACAAGAAAATCATTACAAGGTTCACAAGTGAGAACAATGACAATATAATTACAATAATACGGGTTTTACACCAAAGCAAAAAGAAAGTGTTCAAATTTATCGATTTATTTGAGCAAAACAAGAAATATGATATTTTGGAACGGTGTTCCGTATGGCGTGTTACACCTACACACTTTGCATACGTCATATGACCTCGAAAGTGTTGCGAAGAAGCGGTCTTTCATAGCTATGAGGGCGCTGATGTCGCATCACAGTTGTGTGTGTCGTGTCTACGCACAATCAGTTGAGTCGGACACAGTCGCCACCAAAACTGACGCCATGTAACTCCAGGGATAAAAAAAGTAATGCGTGTCCTTGGAACATGCGGTAGGAACGGAGTTCCGAATACGTACAAAGGAGGAAGGACGTACGTATATACGTATTCGGAACTTCGTTCCTGCTGCGTGTTCCAAAGACACGCATTACTTTTTGCATAACTAGGAAGAGGGGAGGATTCTTCCATACTCTACAAATCAGGAATGTTTGCAGCCCCTGTCTACGGCTTGTCTACGCCTTTGACTCATGCTAGAAAGATTCCTCTCATCGTGGGAATTCGAAAAGATCTTTCTCAAGTCAAACACGATACTTTTGATGTGAATAACATCTCTTGAGGCGTTAGCGCAAGCGCGATATTTGAAAAAAAAGTGGATAGGGTCTTTGTACAGATTCCAACGGCTGATGGAGGAAAGAGCGCAAGAGGGGAATTCGGAGACTAGCTGAGGGCGGCTCTCACTACCAACAGCTTGTTTATAGCTCGGCTGCTCCCCTCCAACTCTCATGCATGAGCTCACGAAGCCACACTCTCTTTCCCAAACACAAGCGCAGTTACAAAAATGGGCTGATATCATTAGGCTGTTATAAGAAGTTATGTTAACCACCTTGCAGATAACCATCTTGACTGAAACCAAGTTTCAGTCAAGATTATTGTAATGAATAATATTAGACCCTGAAACTGAACTCACATAACAATCTCAAACAATAAAGTTGAATGATGAATGTGTCACGTTTGATTAAAAAAGGCTCAAGTGACGATTTTAGAAGGATTTAGAATCATGAAAAAATTATTCTCATCTGTGAAAGAAGGTTTTACAATTTATATTCCGGAATAAAAAATTTAAAAGCAGGAACGATCATGAATTACGGAACGTCCAGTCTGTCTCATTTAACAAGTATAATTTCTAACAGTATGCATTTCAGATAATAATTTTAGATATTCGCGCTAATGAGAACAAAATGTATAAGATATTAGAATAAGATATAAGCAATCTTGATAAATTATGACTTCGTCCCTGAATGAAATTAAAAAACTTATCTCGAAGTATTTTCATCCGCGATTGCACGGTTTTCATGCAAAACTAACTTTCGGGTGAGTTCAGAGGGGAATTTATACGAAGGTCATATTTCTAGGCCCATGAATTGATTCTGTTTCAAGCCGGAAGTATTTTTATCACGCAAGAAGATATTTGATCAGCTTCCACATCAAATGTTCTGAACTCGATTATTTTCTATGAAAAAGTTTGTATATTTAGGAATTGCTTTATGCTATAAATGTTCATTGATTGAATATTTATAGAAAAAATGAAAATGTTTTCGTTTTGAAATAAGTAATAAACACCTTAAAAGCTTTAAGAAGATTCAAACAAAGATTCTGATTATGCATGTACTTTTTAGTGATCCTAAAAAGTAATCAGTTATACATTCACCAACTTCATTCTTTTATTAAAATATTTTTAATTCATTTTAATTCAATCGCTACTGCAAAGTTAATTTCTAGCAAATTGGTTTCTGTGTAACTGTGTGAAACTCGTTCCGTAGTGACATTTTTAAATCAAGTTATCACGTGGGCGAAACCTGTAGGGCGAAAAAATTAAAAGACTTTCAAAAATGAAAAATGTAAACAAAATTTCATGTCACTAATTGATAGATGTGTGTTTCTAGAACTTATAATTATTTTTCCGTTTCTCAGCGACGAAGAGTGTATTTGGTATGATACGTCTCTCCTGAGTGCAAGAAATAATGGACAACATAAAATGGCAACATAAAAAATCTGGAGCTGCACTGCAAGCGGAATATAAAAATCGATTACTGTTTATATTCCCAAGCCTTCAGCTACAACGTGGAACGCATAATAGGGAAAACATCATAATCATCTCAATCCTTGTGGTTACAAGTAAACAAAAAATACAAATTATTGATGAGCGGATGAACATATATAACAAGAATCGAGAGTGAATAAAAGCAGGATAAATAATTCTTACCAATTCTATCAATTTCTAAAAGCATTTTCAACAGAGAAATCACTTTTAATTATACCCAACTTCAGAGAAATTACTTTTCATTATACCCAACTTCAGGTCCTAACTTCGCACCTACGAGTATTGCTATATGATTATTGTTTCCATAATTAATTTTGGAGTAGAAAATCATTGGGCACTGTACATACTCACTCAATTTTTCATCCCCTACGTATTGAAGTTCATTCAAAAATTTCTCGCAAAATCGAATTGTATACACCTAACTCGGCTGGAAGCAATCAGAGCCTCATTCAGCTATGTATTTAATTGATAAAAAGATTGCATAGAAATAATTGAATTATCACGATACTTCCAACCAAACATTAAAGGTTGTAATATTATTTAGAGCCCTGAATTAGTATCATGAATTCAAATCTGATGAGTTACTCAAGGTAATAAATAACACAGGTCTGCAAATAATGGGGTTGTATTTGTTGCTGGAAAACGAGAGGTCTTTTCCGGAGTAATTTTTTCCGTAGAATCCGAATACAAGGTCAGAATATGTCAATCACGTCAGGATTTTGAGATGTTTGAGGTTATATACTCGGAAAATGAAGTTTTTTGCTACTTTTGAGGTTACGTACTGGGTGCGCAAAATTTTTTTGTTCTTGTTTCCAAACGTCATCATTTAGTAAAACTCTTCCCGTTCAAAATAAGCTATTGAACAGTCACCAGCAATATTTTCTACAAAGATACAGACATTTTCAATTTCGACATTTATCTAAACAACCGCATGAGCATTCACTTTCAAAATTGAACATCACAATACTGACTTCAAACTTGATGGGATCTAAAATTATTATGAAATATAGGTATATAAAGAAATAAAATCATTTGACTGCGTAAAATCAGATGAAATTATTCAATTCTCTCATTATTTGTTACACGTTCGCTGTTGCGAGATTGAGGTCATCTTTGGAAATAAAGTTGAGGTATGGAAATAAAATACCCACTCGATCAAAACAATATAATATAATTTTTTAACAGGTTCATTTGAGATAAATTCATGGTCCGTTGCAACATCCATTCAAATTAAAATCACGTTAAATGAATGTCGACAAGGGTTCTCAAATATTAAATTGAGAAGCGATTAGTTTTTTAATTAAATTTCTGACGAAGAAGCTATATCGATTCATGACAAACTTTTTTTATAGAGAGAGTACTCCCACTTCTTAAGCGGAAATTTTTATAGAAGAATCTAAAGTTTTTTTATGTCCTAGTATATAAAGTAAGGGTTGAGAAAGAAGTATAAGGTGCGATGTATATACTTACGAAGTCAGAATTACTTTTAGAATACTGTTCTACCATAAAGGGGTTATATCCACTTGTTGTTATGAAAATAAGAGCATTTTCAATAATTTTTTTCTCCAAATCATAAAGGCTTAGTTCAATCGGACAAAAACACATTTATTAGAAAATATAATGAGGTTGTACAATTTCACTCGTTATTGATGAAAATTGGCTGAACTATGGACGTTGTACAAAACCACCTTTTTTACATTTACTTGCGGTGAGCATGATAAGTTGAAGACGGCTCATCTGAAATTGAAAATTCAAACAGTTTTCGTTGAATAAACTCAAAACCGACTTCGTGAACGAAGGAAATTGAATTCAGACTTGATTAGGTATTTTTTTGGAGAGAAATTGTGACTTTTCCATAGCATAAGAATCCATTTTTTGGAAAAAGATGCACAACTTTTATGGAAATTAAAGGATCGTTGTTTCCTTCGTTCACGAAGTCCGTTTTGAGTTTATTCATCGAAATTTGTTTGAGTTTCCAATTTCAGATGAGCCGTTCCCTACTCATCATGCTCAGTGTAAGTCAATGTAAAAAAGGTGTTTTTGTACGACAGCCGTAGTTCTGCCAGTTTTCATCAAAATCGAGTGGAACACATTGTACAAAAATTTTATTATATATTCTAATAAATGTGTTTTTGTTCGATTGAACTAAACCTTTACGGATTGGAGAAAAAAAATGATTGAAAATGCTCTTATTTTCATAAAAAAAAGTTGATATAACCCCTTAAGGTACTTTTGTTAGATTCCCCATGGTCAGCTTACACAAGAACTTTTCCAAACATTCTTTTAAACAATATTATCCAAATGACACTGTTGACATGAACAAATCCAATATAAGCGCAAAAAAAATATTCGAGAATCACTTATACCTTAGCTGTAATTCAAGGAAAATCCGTCAACATTGACGTAACAGTGGCTCTCGAATCAACATTGTTGAAAAATCAAGTTTTAACATTAAATAACAAACAGGAAACAAAGCGTAAAGAAACATTATATTGACATGTATGGAATGGGAATTTAGGAAATTGTAAAATCCATGCATTGGGAAGAAACCTATTTAGTTAATGTTCATTTAATCGAATTTTTGATTAATTCATTATATCAAGGATTAGTCGTCATCAACGAAGTGCTCAGGTACACAAAAAATATTGAATCTGCGCTCACGTTTCGGTGAACCTGGCTGTCCTTTCCAGTTTTCCTGGGCTCATCAAAAACATTCGTTCTACGCTCACCGAAGTCGGTGGACATGGACAACTCATGGATCAGTGTCTGATTTTTCGCTTTTCATGTAGCCTTTTTAATAAACTCAGATTCAAATCATTTTTGCTTCCTCATAGAGAAAGTTTTGCAATGGCAATAATTTCGAAAAATGTTCAGTTCATTTGTTTGGAAGTTCTTTAAATACAAAATCTCTGCAACAATGTTCTAAAGAATTTTCCGGGTGTGTGTGTGGGTAAGTATACGTGGATGTCACAGGTTTTGTGAACACGATAACTTAAAGACGGTCGCAGATAACTTGATTGCATTCTGTGGGCTTTTTTCGACCACTCATATCTCGAAACTGATCAT
>WSXT02158738.1:0-10105 GCA_011762715.2 Neuroterus valhalla | reverse complement strand
GGTGTCTGGAGCTTGTGCAGCGTACCTAGCTATGACTGGGAGGAAACGCACAAGACTGTCCAGTACAAAATGATTCCTTTAAAATTGCATAACCATACGATAAGCATTGAGCATGAAGGATTTAATATCCGGTAGTGAACGCTGGGCATCATAAAAAGCTGAGACCCTTTTGTTTAGCCAGCTCTTCGTTCCAGCTTTTCACGTTTATTGCGGCTAAATTAAGCTTGAAGATCTTATGAAACTCCATTAGCGTCTATTTGTGTGCGATTTTCGCCAAGGCGTAAAATAAGATATTTTGCAACGCTCGGTTAAGAAGTTTGAAGGAAGGTTTAACTAATGTAAGTGGGTCTGTTCATGAAGACTATAAATTTCTTGAGTGAGGATCTATTATTGAAGTATTTATTCGTGGATGAATTCAAAAATTTCTTTTCACAATTCACGAAACTCAGAGGACCCAGACATAAGAGAAGAAACTTGTATGTATAGAGTTTGGAGAAATATAACATTTTTGGTTGTAAAAATGAAGTAGAGAATGCATGAGGTTTTCGAAGGAAAACTTTACGAACCCATTAAATTTGTGCTAAGCTATAAGCAAACAGTAATGTTTTTGTTGACCAGCAATAATATGAAAATTTTATGGTCACTATCGTCACTTTTCCAAAGAAGTAGGTTTATACTGGCAAATCTAAACGATTCGTAGCAAATTATTCTCACAACCTGCCAAAGTGTGTTTGAAACTGACATTAAATATCCGAAACGATTCAAACTATTCAAAGTATTCTTTCTACTCGAGGAACTTTCAGTCAAATGCAAAGTGATTCTACACAGAAGGAATGCATTTGTATTGTACATTGTATACCTTCTTATTGATTTTCATCCAGTTAAAAAAGGAGCACTTTCCAATATATAAAGAAATAAAGAGTGCAATATAATTTTTTATATTTAGGAATAGTTTGGTAATCTAATAGAAACTTTTTTAATTCAAAGATATTTGGCGGTAGTATTAATTTTGATTGATTGACAAACAAAGTTTTTATTGTAAAAAGTGAATGCTGTTAAGGTATAAAAGTGCTGTTTCTCAATAAAGATCGACTTTCTTACAATTGTTTAAACTCTTTTCGTAATTTTAAAGGTAGCGTTTGTACGTCCACACTAGGGTGCCGCAAGCCCAATGTAGTTTAACACGTATTTCCCATAAATTTGTCAATTTTATTCAGAATTCTCAATATTAGGTGAATCGAGTTCAAAATTCACCATTCCTCTTGATACTCAGTCACAAAATGCGAATAAAATATTATTTTTCAAATATCACCCCCACAAGTCTGTTTTATAGGGTCCCAAAGAACCCCCACAAGTGGAAAAATAGGTATGTTTTGATTATCTCGTCAACAACTTTAGCTAACTTATCACTTTTGTTTTGCATTCAGCAACATTTTACTGGAAAAACAAGATATACATTTTGTTGTGCTTTAGTTATAATTCCAAAATCCGTTTTTAAAATCTAAATCAGACCATCGGTGCACCATACAGACATTTTGAAATTTGTAGAATGAAATAATTGAAATATTAAATTGTTGAAGAAGCCTTGAATTTTCTGGTTTTTCCTAATTTTCTCGGCCTCTAATTATCCGATAAGGTCGATCAAGGGACTACAGACTACTACTACAGACTTAAGACTAGGGACTACAGACTACTGCCTACTAACTATAGACTACAGAAAGACGAACTACATACTACAGAAAGACCGACTACAAACTACATACTACAGAAAGACAGACTACAAATTAGATACTACAGACTACAGACTAGAGACTACAGACTCCATACTAGAGGAAGACAGACTACAGACTACAGAAAGACAGACTTCAAATAACAGACTACAGAAAGACAACTGCAGACTACAGAAAGACAGACTACAGACTTCATATTACATACGACATACTACAGACTACAGAAAGACAGACTTCAAACTACAGACTATATAAATACAGACTACAGAAAGACAGACTAGAGACTACAGACTCCATACTAGAGGAAGACAGACTACAGACTACAGAAAGACAGACTTCAAATAATAGACTACAGAAAGACAACTGCAGACTACAGAAAGACAGACTACAGACTTCATATTACATACGACATACTACAGACTACAGAAAGACAGACTTCAAACTACAGACTATATAAATACAGACTACAGAAAGACAGACTACAGACTACATAAGTACATACTACAGAATATAGACTACAGACTAAAGGAAGACAGACTATATACTACAGAAAGACAGACAACATACTACAGACTATATGAGTAAAGACTACAGACTACATGATACAGACTGCAGAAAGACAGACTACAGACTACATACTACAGAAAGACAGACTACAGACTACATAAGTACAGACTACAGAATATAGACTACAGACTAAAGAAAGACAGTCTACTGACTACAGACTAAAGACTACAGGAAGACAGACTAAATAATACAGACTGCAGAAAGACAGACTACAGACTACATACTACAGAAAGATAGACTACAGACTATATAAAGACAGATGACATAGTACAGACAACAAACTACAGACTACAGAAAGACAGACTTCAAACTACAGACTACATAAGTACAAACTACAGACTACAGAATACAGGCTACAGACTAAAGAAAGGCCACCTACTGACTACAGACTAAAGACTACAGAAAGACAGACTACATAATACAGACTCCAGAAAGACAGACTACAGACTGCATACTACAAAAAGACAGACTTCAAACTACAGGCTACATAAGTAAAGACTACAGACTACAGAATACAGGCTACTGACTACAGAAAGGCAGTCTACAGACTACATACCTCAGAAATACAGACAGACGGACAGGCAGGCACCTTCGTAAAAGTCGTTTTCGTGGAGATTCCATTAAATCCACGAGAGTCAATTTTCGCATAAAACTAATACCTTATTCTCATTCAGAATGAGAATGAAAAAAGAGGGTAGGAGAGTGACTGTGATCCCAGAATTATTATTGTCCCATTATTTTGACTAAATTCAGATATTAAGTGTATTTATTAATTTCTTATGCCTTGAAACATTCGCCAAATGTATCACAAATTAGGACGAAACCTAGGGGTTTCAAGGAATGTAATTATATCAATTAGATTATTATTTTCGAAGAAAATATGTAACTCCTAAGATATATTTGTTTATTTTATTCATTTTACATTATTGGCATAAGAGCCAATTTGTTTCCAGTATTTTATTTTGCAGGAAAGAAAATGTCTCAAATTGAAAGGCATCCTAATGGTCTTTGTAGGATTTTCTTCGAATCCTTGATGTATATTATCCATTTTGTTCAATCATAAAATGTTATCGTCGTTACTAGTTTGCGCAGAAATGATATACTCCAAGGCTCAAAGGAATTGATTATCAAAAAATAAGTTAGTTGATGGAGGCGAAGACAACTGAACTTCAATTCACTTTAATTAATTAACCTTTTGCTGTTACCATTCAGCTGAACCTATAGAACTCATTGAGACTCCGCAAATCATAAGTATTCAAATATTTTGTTAAACAAGAAACTGCCTTCTATTTTACATCTCTTACCTATCATACATTTTTTGCACGTCAAATTAACATTATTGTTTTATAGTATAAGAATTGAAGGATATCGAAACATAAATTATTTCAAGGGCAAGAAGAATGAATACAACAAAATTGAAAAAAAGGGGCGGCAAGATTGAATCTCACAATCTTTCAAATTTGTAAAAATTGTGAATAGGAAGGAAAGCAAATACACATGGCCCTCTTTTTGTTAAAAATATTTTTTAAATTGATAGAATATGGCACTGGCAGAAAAGCTCTACTGCGTCTGCGCGAGTGTGCGATTTCCGCTTCTGGCAGTTTTCGCATTTGCTCACCTCGGATTGTAATCCTTACCAAAAAAAGAGTTAGACTACCAAGCACTGTAAAGTTCCCCGGGAAGGAATTGAAACTTTCATAAAGCAATAAATAAAGTTTGGAATATTCTCAATGAGCAATAATGATAATAATGAAAATTATTGTAATCAAAAGTTAATAATGATAAGTAACAGTTATTAATATTTACTAATATTCTTTAAAAATTTTATAATGATAATATAGTGATATTCTTCTAATATTCTGTACCTCATATATATTGGGTTCGGGAATTATCAGATAGGAACATTATATTCACCGGATGTAAGTAAATGCAAAATATACCTATTATTTTGGAACGTGTACCTAATGAATACCACATTATGAATTTATTTTTTCATGATACTTACCAATAATTATAAGTAACAAAAGTAATGTTTAATTGCTTACATGTAATATTTATGGCATTTAGAATAAGGAACCATGTATTTAGATGGTAAAATCACATTTTGAGAATCACTTTCAATTAGAGATATCACATTTTGAAGCTCCATTCGCAGAAGGAAATACTAAAACATATAATCAATTTTTGAGAATCAGATTTATTGTCAATAAATAAAAACAGTAAAAATGCTATCCTATTTGCATAAATCTTGTATTTTTTCTTGATAAAAGCATAGGAAATTGAATAATTTGAAATTTGAAAAAAAATTACCCATTCTCAAAATAAAAAAAAAATTTAATTGTATCATGTTCAATCAAGAGCGTTAAAAATTGAAGAATATAAATTCGAAAACTTCTGAATTTAATTTATTTCCAATTCGAAGCAATTAAAATTTGACATTTTCAAATTAAAAACTTAAATCATTTTTTCAATGCCACAGCTTCTGAAATTCTAGGATTTTATATTTTCGTTCCATTTTCAGAAATATAATTCAACACACACACATTGATTAGACGAATTTTCTGGCAAGAAAAAATCACTGCAATTTTTATCACTTGAAATGAAGAGAATTCCAATCATAATCCTTTGGAATTGAATGATTTTACATACATATACAAAATTTTAACTGCTTTTATATCACAAACCTACAACATGAACAAATTTCTACTACTATTAAATTTTGAAAAATTGAAAAAACAATCTCATATGACTTGAATGTCTATTCAACTTTAGCCTTTTTAATGGAGTTATTGTTGTTTTTATTTTTCAATGTTCTGGTGATACATGTATTCTTTTTTTCATCCATAAAATTATTGCTACTTACATTTTAATCATCGTGAATAGTTTCATTAAAACTTCTAATCTTATTTTCGAAGAAAATAATAATTTTTTGATTCTTACTTGTCTTACGTTTTTCTGTAATCAGTAACTTCTTTCAAGTCATCACTGTATTTCGTAATTGGCATGCCGTATGTGAAATTATTATAGGGAAATGAGAAATAAGTAAGTTGAAATGATTCTCATACTCAAAATTCTGCCCGCCGCGCAGGCTCATTCTCATCGCGCGCTTCGTGCGTGGCTCGCTTCGCCCGTAACTTTGAGCGCACCTAGGGCGCGCGACTTTCGGATCTCGCGCTTCGCGCTCGATGGTAATCCTACCTCGCGCTCCGCGCTCGGCCTTTATACACATTTAAAGATATGCTTCTGGTAAAGAACTTGTGTCTATCTGACTTTTTCTTAAGCTTGTGTCAATTGTCCAAAAGTTCATTTTTTCCATTTTTTATACGCTTTTTTATAAATGAAGCAAAAACTACTTGTCGTATCTGACATAGTTTGGTCAAAACAAGAAATGTTTGAGAAAACACGAAAAGTTGTAAAGATCATCTTAGAGGGCTCCCAAGAAGAAAAATTTTTTTCTTCAATTTTTTTTTCATATCTTGCGTTGTTTGGCTAAAATTTCTCATTTTTGGTCATATTTCCGAATTTTGAAAACGCCACAACTCTGGCAATTTTGTTTTTATAAAAAAAATCATAAGGATAAATTGTTCTACTTTTCACCGACCATAAGAAACCGTACTTATAATTTTTTAGCCTTGGAAAATTAGTACAAAAATGTTTTCAAAATGCTCCCCCTCCTTGATTTTTTATCCAAAATAACTGGTTAACGAACTTGACTTGTCTTTTTTTTCTCTCAAAATGTGTGCCAAAGCATGATCGCATATGATCATTCTTTCAAAGGTTATCGAGTTCACACATTATTTTACATTATTTTTTGTGCTATCAAAAATGGAATTTTCGATTTTTTGAGAATATTCAAAAAGTCAAATTCACGATCTTGTAGGGCTCCAAAGAAGAAACATTTTGGCTCTATGGCTTTCTTTTCAATCTTGCGTTATTTGGCTTAAAGTTCTCATTTTCTGTCATATTTTTGAATTTTGAAAATGCCACAACTCTGACAATTTTGCTTTCATCAGAAAAAATCATGGAAATAAATTGTTTCATTTTTCACCTGATACAAGAAACCGTACTTAAAATTTTCGAGTCTTGGAAAAAAAAGTCCAAAAAAATGTTCAAAATGCTCCCCCTCTTCCATTTTTTATCCAAAATAGCTGGCTAACGAACTTGACCTACCTTTTTGGTCCCTTTGAATTTGTGTCAAAGGGCAATCCAATCCGAGTAGTCTTTCAAAAGTTATCGAGTATGCAGACACCAACGACGACAACAGACAGACACCAACGTAAAAACTACTTTTTCGGAATCAGGAGATCTCAAAACGTGGAGATTTCATAAATTCCGCGAAAGTCAATTTTCACATAAAACCAATACCTTCTCATTATGATGAGAATGTAAAAAGTCGCCAGGATGAAGAAATGCTTACATACTAGGGATGCTCGGTTAGAATTTTAAAATCAAATATTTATGTTTCACTCTATGGATATTATAACTGAATTTTTTGTTTCACTTTGTAATTCATCTATCACAATAATAAATTTTTTTTGAGCAAATTATTATGTAACTCAAAAATTTTGCTGAGTAGAATGAAAGTATTGGATTTTGAGGTTAGAGTACTTTTCAAATTATCGTGCACATTCAAATATACAGATCGTTGGAGAGGGAACTTTGAAAATCATATGAATATAAAATAGACCTACTGGCATGAAAAAATAAGGCAAATGTTTGCTCATCATAAATTTGTGTACTTTAGTTGCCTAAATTTGATTGAGAATAGAGATTTTTGCTGCAGGTATTTCAAAACAAATCCTCCTGTTTGACCATTCACAACAAACAACAACTTTGAATTGAGGTTAGGTTGGTTTGACAGCATTCCCTAATACGCGCATGCGATTTGTGACGATTTCCTTTTTCTGGTTGGCTCTAGTCAAGTAGGGGGGGGGGGGGGAATACGTGTCCCAACTCTCCCTAGAGGAACTCTCCGTTGAACCCCGGCCGATGCGCCGAAGCGCTCTCTGTAGGAATTTTTTGACCCCCTTGAAATGCAGTCATATATTTACGGGAATCTTCTCGAGGAGTCGGATAGGGCTGGTCAGTATAAAGTTGCAGAGAAATGCTACAGTGGAAATGCTCTACACTTCGTGCGTATAATTATGTAAATGTAGGATAAATCCAATTGCTTTCTTAAAATATCCGCACACATTTTACTTTTCAACGCAGAAGGTCTTAAAACTTGACTTGCACTTAGCGGTGGATATCATGATATTTTCATCAAAAATATATAGCAAATTCCTTGGGAAATATTTTTTTCCAAATTTCCAGTCAGTAAAATTTATTTCTGAAACACACCTCTTCCTAGAAACAATCACAAAGCATGAGTAGTAACGAGGTTCGAAAATCTTAGACTCATAAAACCTTTGAAGTGGAACGAACGTGCTTGAGCTTAAGACAAGACCTTGTAAACAGCGATCTGCAATACATTTAGCCGGCGCTCCTTTATTTTTGCTGAATGTAAAGTGACCCGTTTTTACACGCAAGGCGATGTTCACCTTTCTTCTCCTGCAATTAATAACCTTCACCTTCGGTTGGTCGGCACGAAGGTAACGAGCGGGTACCTCGCAGTATTGACTTTTTTAAGACTAAGACACGAACTTATGCAAGTGGCATGCAACTGCTTTCAAACATTAATTTTAATCACATGGAAGTGAAAGGGGTAATTAAAATTTAATACGTCGAGAACAATAACTCTTCGACTGAAAGAACGTCTTCAGATTTTTCAAGAATGACGTTTTCAGCCTAGAATAGATTAATCATCTGCATGAGGCGAATTTTAATTATGGTGCTCGAGGAATAGCTCAGTTCTTGCTAAGTGAAGAGTTTTGGATGGAAAGATTTTTAGTCTCCTGAGCGATACCAGATTCAAAGTCTTCAAGCATTCACTGAAAAATTCATGAGGAATTAGGAAAAAGTCAGAGTGTATTAATTAATTCGAAGTTGATACAATTTTCCAAGGTTTTCATAGATTTAAAAGCACAAAGGACCATAGTTTAGAGACCTTGTCAAAGGGTAATGGAACTTATCATCGAGAGAGATCCTATTGTCTGATGTAGAAGATAGAATTCTTCCTATTTTGTCCAGACAATCCATTCTTTTTATTTTCAAAACTTGACCGCGAGATATTAAATTACTACTTCTGAAGAATAACATGCACAAAAACATGAAAAATGTTAACAAGCAGCTAATTCATCGTTTTTTATCTCTAATGAAATAATTCTGCCCGTATATGTAGTGAAAACCTTGTAATATTGCCTATGCCAAATCCACTTTCTTGTTAATATGTCCGCATATGAGAGTTCCGAAATCAACTCAAGCTTACTCTCAAGATAATTGCTTAGTTAGTCAAATAATAAGTTAACGATATTTTAACCTTACTTTTTTGAACATGAGTTTTATTATAAGATATGTGTTGATGCAAAAAAATCCGAGAACGAAAATTGCAAAATCCAAGCGAACAAGCTCTTAAAGCAATTTATCGGCCTTTTTAATCGTACTCCTTGATATGATATATTCATCACGTCAGAACATTTTTTCTCCCGTTTAATAGTCTTTCTTCGATATTTCGACCAAAAGTTATTAGCGGCTCGCTGTAAAGTCAAAGCAATCTAACTTGCAAAATGCAATTTTTGTAATTTTCCCAATCTTCGAATGCGAGCACACTCAGAACTTTATCAAATATCTCACAAAACACCTGTTCACATGAACGAATAGATACTTTAGTATCTTCTGTTTTGGAAATTTTTTTATACTACCAAAATTCACATAGCAATGCATGGGAAAATAACGATTACTTCTGACAGTGTGTAAATGTTTATAAGAATCATGAAAAGTAAAATTAATAGACGATACTGAATATTCTCGGAGCAGAAATTGTAATGATCACTTAGCTAGTTCTTCCTCTTCAGCGAGCCGCTAATAACTTTTGGCCGAAATATCGAAGAGAGACTATTGAATGGGAGAAAAAAATGTTCTGACGTGATCAATATATCATATCAAGGAGTACGATTAAAAACGGCCGAAAAACTGTTTTTTAGAGCTCGTTCGCTCAGATTTTACAATTTTTGTTCTCAAATCTTTTTTTTTTACATCAACACATATATCTTATAATAAAACTCATGTTCGAAAACGTGAGGTTAAAATATTGTTAACTTATTGTTTGAATAACTAAGCAATTATCTTGAGAGTTAGCTCGAGTTGATTTCAGAACTCTCATATGTGGCCATTTTATGCAGGAGGTGGATTTGGCATAGAAAATATTACGGGGTTCTCACTACATTTACGGGCAGAATTTTTTCATTGAAAATGCAAAACAATGAATTAGCTGTTTTTTAACATTTTTAATGTTTTTGAGATGGATCTCACTTTTTTTCATTTCCATCTTATATTGTTTTACTATTTTATGAATTCATTTTCATGGTTTGCCATTTAATCATTCCATTATGCAAATGCTTTATTCCAATTATCACTAATAATAATTTTTTTCGATGATTGCTCTTTTTCTTTCTTAAATATATCATTTAATCATCCATTTCGATAATTTTTCATTGATACATATTATTGTACCATTAAGTCATAACCCCATTCGGAGTAGGCGTAACTCGTTGAGAGTTGTATTTAGTTGAGGTTTTATACATTATTACATTCTCATCGAGGAGGTATCAGATTTATGTAAAATTTGCCTCCCCCCCCCCCCCCCTTCTCCCACGACCCCGATTTTGCACCCCCCCCCCCCCCGCCCCAGGCGTTTTCACAAGCGTCTC
>WSXT02158727.1:0-10106 GCA_011762715.2 Neuroterus valhalla | reverse complement strand
GGGGGGGGGCAAATTTCACACAAATCTAATACCCCCTCTGATGAGAATGTAAAAATATTTGGTAATATTTCAAATATCCAATAAATTAATAGGTCCTAAGAAAATGTGAAGAAACAAGTATTTTTATTACTATATACGAATACACTTCTCACAGAATACATTCAATAATTCTACAAAAATATCAAATTCATAGCATCGACATATGTATGCTTGAATTGTTGAGTATGTTTCGAGTAGAATTATTATTATTTTTTTATGTGATGTTGGCTCTCCATTGCCATAGAATCTGTATTTTGAAAGGCAATGAATATACTATACTATACATATGTAAATATCGTAAACTATAGTAATAGTAGATTTTAATCGAATTTCTTTTTAGTTTTGACAATTTTAATGAATATTTAAATTAACGATCAATTCAATCATACTATAAAATTCTATATTTCTCTTGAAAATGGGACAACCATTCATTTTGCTTCATTATGTTAAACCTGTAAAAGATTAGGACATCTGTACAGAATAATTATGTTATAAAAATATGTCGAATACTCATAACGTTTTTTATTATGAATAATAGGATTCATAGAATAAATAAATATTATAAAGTTGGGAAATTAAAAAGTGTATTTGTAAACAATATTTAAATAGTTATAAATGAATTATTATTATTGTACATAATTATTCATCTATTACAATCATGTAGGTACAAATTATATATTTAATTCAAATAATTATAAATACATGGGTGAATTTTAAGAATTCAAGCTGTAGCAAGTTTTGCTCGCTATTTCTGCTCCAAGTTTCCAACTAAATCGAAGGAGCTTCAACTAAAATAGTTAAATTTTCAAACAGGTACATAATTTTTACTCAAAGAGATTGATTGTGAACCAAAAAAATGAAATTTTTAACTAAAACCATGGAATTTTGGAGTCGAATAAGTTAAACTTTTCATTTAAAATTAAGAAGAAGGGACTTCCAAATTCTTAAAAGTACATATTTATACAAAGAAAGCTGTCATTTCTCGTATTTTTACGGTACAATCTTCAACTGCCTAGGTTGCATTAAGTAATTTCCGGTTCTTTATTTCAAAATTAGCTCTTAAAATAGCTTTTCGACAGATATTAATAACTTATTTATCATTAGGCACAGTAAAAACTCGCACTTTTCGGAGCAACCTAGGAAAAAAAAGTCCCTTGAAATGGCGTCTGTGTGAATTGCGTACTGTCATTTGCAGATTCACGAATTGATAACTGAATCGGTTTGCTACTATGTCGACTTGCATCCAAAAACAACGCACTTATATCCCATTGATTGCGTTGATTTAGGAGAACCTCGAGGAATTTAACGTTTCGAAACATTGAACTTTTATTTTCAAGTACAGGAAAATCTGATACTTCCGTTTATGTACTTAAAAAAATTAAAAACTAACACTGTTCATACTTTTCCCATGTATTTTAAAAACTGTCGGCCTTAAAGTACAGCCAGCGCCGCCACTAAGTTCTGGTCAACATTCCCGTCACTTTCAGTTTTGACTGCCATCTGCCTTTGTAACATCTGATAACTATTGTACTTCCTACCAACCTAAAAACTCTCCCAGCCCCTCATCCGCTAAAACGAAGTCAATCATACGTTGCTAACACTCATGATATTCAACTTCCTCAAATACGCATGCCTCTTCTTGTTGTAGTCACACGTGTTTATAGGCGTGGAAGGAAATCACACACAACCGAAAGGTTAGATAATAAATTCCGAAATGAGGGAGGCTCTTAGAGCTGAGAGGGTTCGTTTTCAGAGAAACACTAACATTTTCATATACTCGTTGTATTTATATTAATGAATAATATTCGTAAATCGTCACTTCAAGTAGTTGAGAACCAATTGATAAACATTTCACGTCAGTGGATACACGTTTCAAACAGTTTCACGTGAAGCGATATCGTACGAGTATAGATGGTACCACGTTGATGGCCATGTTTCACTGAACTGATGAAGACCACGGAAAGGACGAGAGTCAAATCTTACAATAGAGTCAAAATGGCAATTAATGTCATGACGCGCATGTCTCACATCTAGGACTAAATTCAAATGTAGCAGTTTACGTAACACGCGTAAACAACACACGTAATTCTGTATTAATATTATTGGATCCTCTTCATCTTTCTATGGTTTCGTCCTATAGTCTTCTGCATAAAGAAGATTGATAATTAAGTGATCTCTCCATGGTATTCTATTGGTACTTCTGGCTTGTGTAAATCCTCAGTTTTAACTCGCGTCTGCTTTAACCGAATAGTGATTCTTCATCGCCTTAACCTGGGTTAATATTTTGAACTATCAGGTACACTCAAAAAAAATTCTGGTTGAACTAACCAGAATTCTCGTTATTCTAACCAGAAAAGAATGTTAAATGTGCCCTTACTATAAATTCTGGTTAAAAGTATAAGAACATTCTGGTTGATGTTTTTCTAGTTGTTTTAATCGGATTCTCTGGTAGATTCAACCACAATTTCTGGTAAGACTAACTATAATCTCTTATAGCATAGATCTCTAATATAGATCTCTTATAGATATTTTTCTGGTAACTTCAGTGATCAGTAAAATCGTGCTCAAAATTATAAAAAAGAATCCCTAAAAATATATATTTACACATAACACATGCTTTTTCTCAAGATATACATGCATCGCCTATGATAAATTGGTACATCGTAATTTTTAACACACAAATAACAATCAAAATTTGGCACGCAACGGGGGATTCGAACGCATAACCTAACGCACGCTAATCAACGAGCCTAACCATTCGACCATTGTTGTCAGCAGTTTGGACAACGAGGATCAGAATTGTATGGTCTGAACATTCGAATTTTTCGGTTTACAGCAAAAGTATAAAAATAAGATATATTTGTCATATTTGCTTCAAAAATTTATTGTCTCAATTTTCAAAAAACTTATTGATATAAAATTCACTTTTTGACGGTAAAATAAGATATAAAAATTGTAGATTCCTCCTCTATATCAACTTCGATTCCCTCTATCTGAAGAAAATTTAATTTCTCCACAAGAACTCTGAAAATGGCATCATTACCACCTGGAGATGTTTTACTGTCATTTTCTCTAAATAAGGTAGAAGTGTAAATGTTCTTACCTAAAATATAACCCGTGTATTAGGTACATTTTGATGCCAAATATTGTAAAAGATGGAGGAAGATTTGAAAACATTTTAGAATTTTTTTTTTATTTTTTACACTTAGGGGTCGAAATTAACAGCCTCCCCCAGCAGATAGGGGGACGGAACTTTCTTTATAATTATTCAACATCAAAATGTACAGAATCGATGATTAGGATTTTAGGTGAAGAGCTTTGAAAGTATTTTAGACATTTTTATTAATTTTTGACACTTAGAGGTTGAAATTGACTACTTTCTCCGGCAGTTAGGGGAAACGTGGCAAACTTCATTTCCATCTTCAGAGGGCTGTACAGTTGATTTTACTAGAAATAATAACCAGAAAAAATTAACTCGAATTTTCTGGTCACAACAATTAGACTTTCTGATTGAAACAACCAGAAATTTTTCAACCAAACGCATCTGGTAACTTTAACCGGAAAGTTTGTTTGAGTGTAGTGATTCGCTTTCATCACTGGTGAAACTTCTGGACTCATTCGGAATTGAAATGATTCCGCCTGAGTCCTTCTAATTTCGAGAAATTGAATCCGTTCGATTCTACGCGAATCCGAAATTTGTTTCCAATTTAATCCGAATCCATCCCGTTTGAGTCCGAGAGGGGTTATACATGCCAGTATTAAGCCTACTATTCCTTCCTCTATCTCCGTGAACCTTGCGAATGTAACGAAGGCAGTCCCAGTAATAGAATCTATTCTTTTGTTAATAGACACAATAAGAAAAAACCGAAAACTTACGATTTGAGAAATTCTTACAATCAGCGACTTGAGTATTTACTGCTTTATATACTCACATTTATAGCCTATGGATAGAAACAATGCTTCTAATTATTTTATGCAACAAAAAGAGTCGAAGGGGCAAGATCAATAACATTAGCTTGGGAACTCAGCGTATTCTAAAAAAATTAAGATTCATAATATCTCCAGGATGTTAAGAGAATAAGTAATATTATTGCTTCGGAATTTCATGAATTATGTTAAAAAAATCATGGAGTAAATACAAAGAAGATACATTGAAAAATTCACAAACTTTCGAAACCCTGCAGAATTCGTACCAATCTCCTTTCCTGAAATCTGCAAAACTCTGGAGCTACCTTTTTATTGTTAAGAATTATTTCTAGTTTTGAGCTATTCTTAGGTTCCTCCAAAGTTATAAATATCTTTCAGGATCATTCACAGTTTTCACCAATTTTTTTTTAATCAAACAAAATTGCAGAAAGTGTCTCAACTACTTTGTCACTTAACATTGCTTGTTTAATAACATCATACAGAACTGATAATCCTCAGACAAATATATTTTCCTCTTGATCCCACGTTATCTCTGCCAAGGCTTCAACTCTTACATGACTTTTGTTTCTCACATCTTTTCAAAACGTATGAAACTTCTAGGTCATACTGTTTAACGAAGCAATAATTGTTTTTATATATGTTTTATTAAATAGAGTGTCATTCTTTAGAGGTAAAATTTTCGAAAAATCTAGGAAAGGTGGTCAAATGTTACTGAACTCACTCCTTCTAACTTTACTGGAATAATAATTAAGGTTTCGTGTATTTACTCGAAAACTACGATGCTAATAGCAGTAACAGCTTCTTATCTTCAGCTGATTTTGAGGTTACGTAACAAACTAAGAGAAGTTCAACCTTTGGGCAAAGGAAAAATCCACCGCGGGCCGAGAGGCGCTGCTTTATCAAAAGAACATGACTGCCCATGGGATTCGGCATGCATATGATTATCATTGGTCTTAACACGTTTATTCGAGTAAAGTATAATTTAAATGTGATAAAAATTTTGCTACTCTCTCCAAAAACATTGTGTGAGGATACTGTTGCAACGCCGTCTTCCAGAAACATGACCGAAGGTGAAAGAGCGATAATTCGCGATAATAATAACAACAGTGAGATCAATAAACAAGTGTCTGGCACTGTCATGGACTGCACTTGTAAAGCTAGCACAAGCCATAGAGTTTATTTAATGATCATGATAATAATTCTATTTCATAATCACGTAATAACTGTATAAAAAACAAACCAGGAAATACATAGTCATCATCGCTGAAATGCAGAGAGCAAACTAGTATTTCTTGATCAGTATCTTGAATCTTGAGCCGTTTTAACCATTCGGAACGTTTATCAACAAAAATGCTTTCCTCAACAAGATTTTTCACTGTAACAGTACCACTAACAAATTGTGTCACTTCATGGAAACTCAAATTAGTGTTGATATTTTTTTGGAGTCACAATTGACAACACAGCACCCATTGTCTTTGCAAGTATCGTTTCCCTTTTTATGGTTCCAGGAGAATTACATTTTTAAGATTTTATATTACCTTCATAAACTTCTTGTGTACTTCCAACTGATTAATCTGACACAAAAGTAATTTTTACCGCGTTCTTTGAGTGCAACACGCATGTAAACAATGCTACGTGTATCCCATAGGCAGCCATTTTGGTTAGTTCGCTAGATGGCCATCAGGTCTCGCATTGCAACTTTGAATATCCAATACTTCAGTCACAACCGACCGCTTTTGAAAGTTTGAAACAGCCTTTGGAAACGGAAAGAATATATAAGAACGGTCATTCTCTCGCTTCCTCTGACTGATTATTGTTTTCGATGAACAATTTAAGGTATTCCAATAAAAATTGCAAACGAAATTATGAAATTCAGAGAATCCAAGATTCTATAGTATTACCAGCTTCAAAATGTATCTTACTGAATGATTCTATTCACCCTTCATTTTGTTTAAATCCTGCAAGATCAAAACAAATTGTGATAACATTCTCAAAAACTTTCAAAATCTTGAAAACCTGGGTTATAATCAGGGTATAATCTAAGCCTCATTTAGAACTGACCGAATCCCTATTATACGAAAACACAATAATTTTGTAAATTTTGTAATAAGTTAATAATAGATTGCATTAAGTATTTTCGATTCCTAAATTTTATGAAAAATAATAATAAAAGAAAAGAATATTGGAGTTGTCTTGATATATCTGAGTATATAAATACAGATAAATAATGTAAGATATGATTGGGGTAATTTTTGAAAAATTCCTTGCTTCCTTGTCTTTGATTTTTAAGTAATTCTCGTCTTCCTGTGCACCAATTTTTCTCTCTTTTCTCCCTCTATCAACTTTTGCAATGTATTTTTGCACTGCCCATAATCAAGTTTTAGAATAGACCATTTTTTTTTAGAACTGCCCTTTTGGTCAGAGCTGCCCGTTAGATTATACCCTGGTTATAATTCAAAGTGGAAACCTTAATTATTCGGATTTCTCCCAGGAATTATATCGTCAGATGGTTTGAGTTTATTTTATCAATGCCGACTTCATCAATTAAGATATTCTAAGTTTTCGCTCAAGATTTCGATTTTGAAGTGAGAATTTTGTAGGGCAAGGTGTGGACTCACAAGTAAGGGAAAGTTCAGAGTAACGCGAAACGCTGTTAGGGGAACTGCGGGCTTCCTTTCCTCTAACTGTCACTCCCTTATCCTATTCCTTTCCTCTCTTTTGTTTGCTCGCTGTCTTTCTCTCCATCCTTCACTCCCCACTGAGAGAGGTATGTAGGTGTGTATAGCGGCATGCGTTCTTATTAAAAGTCCTTGCTCTGCCACATGCGCACTACGGTGTTTGTTCGTGTTTGCGGTATACAAACCGTAATAATTTTGTATATTATAGAGAAACTGAAAAAATGATTCACAATGTTATAATAAAAATTAATGTTGAAGTGTCATGTCTATATTCTCAATCATTTTCAATGATTAGTTGTTGCGAATCAAATTTTTTCATTAAATATAATTTTATTGGACACAAGAAAAATTACTTGAAAATTTGAAAAAGCTTGAATAATTCGTTCAAATGGTCATTTTGAACAAATGCCCAGTTCAACATTTTTCCAGAAAAAAAAACTCACTTCCTGGCTGGAAACGACATCAAATGTCTTGCCCGTGACTTAGTGGTGTCATACTTTCCAAATTGAAAACAATTCTTGCTTATTAGGAGGATCTCCATACACAATATTGTCTTATTATTTCAAGTTATATATAACATTTTTTATGTTGAAAGGGTTCAAATGGGAACAACTTCAATTTCCATTGTATGGATAAGCAAAAATATCTGTAAAATAGTATTTTTACAAATCACAGTTTTGATGCAATGCGTCAGGAAGAAAATGATTTTCTCACATTATGAAATCATATACAGTTTGAATTACCTCTTCTATCAATAATGTATAAGAAAATTTGGAAACGAATTTGATCATAAAATAAAATGACTGATTCAGAAATTTTGATTAAACTTAATCGATGAAAAGTATTTGAAAATATTAAAAACTTCCGTTTGTTTGTGACGAACGTTACAAATATAGGAATTGAATCGATTCACCAACATAGTGTACATAATATTTTGCAAAGTGAATATTTAAAAAGTTTCAACGAATAGTCGAGCGAATGGATGATGATATTTTGCATCTGTTTCTGAAATTAGCACAACTGTCCAATATTAACCACATTTATTATTATTACTTCCTGAAGTGCACGTGCGTGATGTGGAGATTCGCAAATCCGTAATCGTTCATATGGTTCAAGTGATTTCACAGGTGCTAATAAATCGTGTCATTCTTCACGTATAATGTACGTAAAAATTTGTTTTTGTCGGGAAGCTTTTAAAATGAGATAGAAATGAGTTTTTTGCTCGCCTTGACCATTTTTTGATGTTTGCAAATCAGATTTGATTTATCGCCGGCTGAATTCTTCGAGTTTTGATGTAGATTTTGAAATAATCTGAATATGAAATCTATGCGGAATTTCTAATAAGAATGTGAAATAAATACGTATTTATAATAACACCAAACGCTGTTGACACCCGCCCCTGAAAACGTTCCACTAGAATGTTGCAGGAACTTCCAACTGGGACTGTTGTTGTTCCTTTTCGCTTTTTGAAAAATCCAAAATGCATATTTCTACTCAAATTATGCAAGGTGCAAAAAAATGCTAGGAACCATAATTATTCATTTTAAATAGGGTTAAAAATTTGTAAGAGACCACTTTCTTCATAAGATACATAGTTTTCGCTTTAATCGTAAAAAATGTTACCAAAAATGAAAATTTCATTTTTCAGTAAAACTATGCGAGATACGAAAAAAATGAAAAGTAGCAAAATTGTTAACTTTAAAAAAATCTACAAATTTACTACTGACTATTCTTCGATAAGACAAATAGTTTTCGTTTTATTCACAATGACGCACTTACGAGAATAAAAAATAACATTTTCAAGACAAACAATAATAGACAAGAAGAAATAATAAATAGAGAAATTTATCATCTTAAAAAGGTCTGTGACAACGCTTTTTGAACGATGAAAAATTACACTTGCTAGCCAAACTATGCGAGATGTAAATATCGGTGGCAAATATTGTAATAAGAGCCTTAAGTAAGTTTGAGCGCGCCTATGGCGCTCGTCATTCGGATCTCGCGATTTCGCGCTGGGCTTCATGCGTGATCAATTCAGTTTACAGTGTAATGCATACACAGAGTTACAAAAATTGAAAAAACTGCTGAAAACCTCTACTTCTATGAAGATTAATGAATTTCTTTTCATTTTTAATGAATTTTTTTTTTTTTTAATCAAGTTTACTCAAATCTCTTCCGGCCTTAGAGAACACATTCTCATTACAATACTCGCCACCGATCTTCAAATTTTGCATATTTTGGCTAGCAAATTGAATTTTTCATTGTTTTGAAAGCGTTGTCATGATTAAAACATAAAATATACGTCTCAATGAAACATAATTCAGATAGCATTTGGGGACCTTTTCAAGATCAACAATTTCTGTATTTCATATTTCTTTTTGTCTATTATTGTTTGGCCGAAAAATGGTATTTTTTTATTTTTGTAAGTTCGTCATCGTGATTAAAACGAAAACTATTCATCTTATCGACAAATAGTCAACAGTAAGTATGTAGATTTTTTTAAGCTTAACAATCTTGGTGCTCCAGATTTTTTCGTCTCTCACATATTTTTGCTAAAAAATTGGATTTTTCGTTTTTGGTTCTCAACATTTATTTGCACCTTGCATAGTTTCAGCCGAAACAAGCATTTTTGATTCTTCGAAAAGCGATTTCGATGGATAAAACCAGAACCATTGGTCAAAAATGTCTGGTTAACGAACTCGTCCTTTCTTTTGCGGCCTTGAAGAATTGGGCCAAAGCAAAATCCGATATGATCATTCTTCCGAAAGTTGTCGAGACACCTTCGTAAAAACCATTTTTTCTAACTCAGGGGGTCTCAAAACGTCGAGATTCCATTAAATCTACGAAAGTCAATTTTCACATAAAACCAATATCTTCTCATTGAGAATGAGAATGTAAAAAAATTTTCATCAATTATTTTCATAGAAGCAGAGGTTTCTAGCAGTTTTGCAATATTCGAAACTCCTTGTATGCATTACAAAACTTGTATGCAGCAAACAAAAATAATTTTGAATCGAGTCGAACACGAACACTTTTTATTTCACATCAATATAAATGTCCATTTTCTTCAATTTTTTTCGGAGGTTTTCCGACCTGAAAAACTTCTGGCGTAATAATAACACTCTTAGTTGAGACCCCAATAATCAAGTAAAAAAAGTTTCACGCGCGTACCAGATGAAGTTTTTCAGATAAATTTCCGGCATTTTCGATCGCTTATGGCGAGGGTTTTCCGACCTGCAAAACTTCTGACGCTACTACGCCGCTCTTATTTGAGGTGCAGGAGTGAACCCCCGAACCCCCTTCTTGCGTTCGTCACTCAAGGGACTTGTTACAATGTTATAATAATAATAATAAATTTTTTTTATCACGTGTCTCTTGTCTCGCATTCGATTCAAATCTGTCCAAATCGTAAATTTTTCCATATTATCTCAAACTCTGATGTTTTTTATTCAGCGCACGCCC
>WSXT02158716.1:0-10106 GCA_011762715.2 Neuroterus valhalla | reverse complement strand
ACTTGAAGAACTCTAGAGGTACCGGGCTCACGACTCTCCGTGGCCCGCCGAAGCTCTTCCAGAGTGCGAGGCGGGAAACGAACCCACAACCAGACAATAGCGTGGGTCCAAAGCTCATGCCTTATCCCCCACGACCAACTGACCACTCTCGGATGAGAATATATAAAGTCAACATATACTTGTTTTCACAATTCCAAGATTACCAGTGTAAAGGTTTCCTTGAATATTAATACTGTACTGATTTCAATGCTTTTGTATCTTACTTTTTCCATTAGATAGTCTTTAATATTAGAGGTCATTTTTATTAATTCTAGCTTTTATACATTGTCGGTGTTCGGAGAGGGGTGGGGAGGGATAGGTTAAATAGATCGGATTTCCTTCACGAGAAGCATGGTCGTAGCTTAAAATTATCCAGAACATCCATAGTCGAAATATAGACCCAACTTTGAAGCCCTTTATGCTATCATTTCTAAGGGCTTAGCCTTTGAATTAGAGGCTTTTCTAATGAAATGTTTGGCCCTACTCTGATGTTCCAACAGTCACAAATTTCCAAATCTTCCACTCAGAAGCATCAAAATAGGGGTCTTGTTTTTTCTTCCACTTCGAAGCACTACATTCCACCTTCTTGTGCAAAATGGAATTGTTTGACGGAATATTAACATAACTAAAGTAAGACGAAAATATAACAACATCTGCGCAATATTCCAAGTTACTTTGCATAATCATACAGCAACATTTCATTAGTAAGCAATTGAAACAGCATGAATCGTTTATTGAACAAATTAGCATCCCACATAATTTGGATATTTTCATTCTTCATCGAATCCCTTGTTTTTCCATGCAATTTGAAATTATAAATCCGATTTGTTGTTGACTGAAGATGCGAAATGATATAAAATAAGTACAAAATAACCCAGTGCTCTCGTTTTACCCAACTTTTGTTTATCTGTCGTCAACTTTTGTTTTTATGAAGTGTAACATGGTTAGTATAAATATCAAAGTAAAAATCACATTATTACAGAATAACATAAGTTTGAATATCCTGCTGATTTTCCTGATTTCTTGATTCCATTTGTTTAAATGTTTGTTTTCGTGTTTAGGATCCATATGAATACAAAACTATCATTTATTTATATTGTTCAAGCACATATGCGTAAATTACGTATGGATATATATTTGGCCAGCTCAGTCGGTAGACTATGAGACTCCTAATCTCAGGGTCGTGGGTTCGTGCCCCACGTTGGGCGCCAGTGGTCACTCATCTCACAGTCTAGTCACGAGAAGTGGCTAGGTCATAAAATGAATTTCATAGAACGATATGGTTTCTAGAATATGTACAAGGAGGAAGGTTTCCCGAAGTTTGTTCACGAAGGAAAAAGCTAGGTAAAATTTGGGAACAAAATTAAAACACTCTCATTGTGAGAGAGTTGTTGTCTATAAAATCTTGGGAAACTTAACAGATGTTGTTAGAAATGATCTGACTAAGAGAAGCATTGTTCTTGATGCTTTCACTGTATGGAATTATTATAGGTTGTTAAAAATAACCAGTTATGCATATCTGACATTATTAGCCGAGAAAAGGAAAGTTCAAGTTCCACAGTTATGTTTTCCGATTAAAACTCGAAAGAGTTTGGTTTTTATTCCTAATTTTGTAAAATTAGCATGCTGTAATCGTATAATACAACAGTGTCGTATAATACAACGATAAGTAATCGTATAATACAACGATGATAGGTTCTTGAATAATTAACATATTTTCTAGGTATTATCAATTTCTAGGATTTCATCACATTAAACATCTGGAATTAATCTATTATGAGCTGCTTTTACATCAAGAAACAAAGCAAATGTAAAAGAGTCTTTCACAAAGAGGGTAATAATTTCAATCAACAATTTAACAAGACTATTAGTGCAGGATTAATGTTTCCTGTTTATATAGAGGAGGTTGTCGAAAAGCATTTGATTCTCCAGCCACCAATTCAAAAGGGTTTGTGACAAGTCATTTGGGGAGTCCAAGGAACTAGGATACCAAGGCCTTAGATTGAAATTGGTCTGAGTTAGGTTTTGGGATTGGAAACACAAAATATTTTCTCCAGGCTTCTGGCAGGAAGCATCCATCCCATCAAGATTTGCACCAGACTTGGTCTGCGAGTAAGCTGGTGATTGTTTTAATTATTGAAGTTTGGAAGACATGGTCGAGTAATTAGAGGCTTTAGTACCTTCACATGAGTTTTCAAACAAATTTTAAAAAAGTTGAAGGAACTGCAGGTAGGCTTGGAGATCCGAAAATGAGACGTTATTTTCTTGACCATTGATTACCTTTTCATCCTCAAGAGATTCATAGAAGTTATTCAAACAAACCTTTCTTTGATTATGTTCACATGAAAAAAACTTGAGATATAAACAAGAAATTCAAAGGATAGTAGAGGACTGGAAATTATCACAACCCATATTGTTTATCACTCCTTGGAGTGACTCGAAAACAATTTTCTAAACTTTGATTTCAAACACTGCTACCCTGATGAACTTAGCTGAACCAACCAAATTCCCAAAGTTGTGCAGCATTTACAGAGTTCCATCGGAAGACATCGCCTGGACTTGAATCTTGAATTCACGCCGTAATTACGATTTAATTGCCTAATTAGCAGACGCCGACATGGCCGCATTAGCGTCAAGAGCAGGCGGGTCCCAGAAGATGCAAACGAATTGGTTTCAATTTAAACGGCCAACTCTTTGCGACGAATTCGTTCGAAGGAAGTCGTTAACCAGAATCTTCCTGGCAAGAGGACCTCAAGAGTTTACATGGATTTGAATTCCGTCGACGCGACGCGTCCCATAAGGCACGAATCGGCGGTGAAAACTTTTGACAGAATATGAAAGATACCTACCTTCCAACTCTTCTGGGATAAAAGTTCTTTACAAGAAAAAAAAGTTTCTTTGGTTAGTGACGACGCTTATAAAGTTATCGCTCCAGAACATGCACAAGTTCTATTTGCGATTTTTATTCCGAAGAATAAATTACGCTATTTGAAGGGAAATCCATCTCCAATGGAATTATGTTGGTTTAAATTGATATCCTCTATACTTTAGTACAGTAATAGCTTTCAGAAAAGTTGGAACATTTGGATCGAGATTTTGATGCGACTGAGAAGAATATACAACAGTGTGGTCTAGAAGAAAAGAAATTGATATTCTTGAAGATGGATCCACCGATTATGTCTGATTTGGTGAATAAATGTTTTCCAGATCTTTCGAAAATTGTTGGAAGATTAGGAGAGGTAGAGCCCTACTGTCGAAGTAAACTGAAATAATTTTCACTAGAAAAAGCTCGTATGCCCCAGATTATGTAAAGACTCTCAACCCCGTGACAGGAGAAGAATAGAAACAAATATTCCCAACATTCCTGCAAAAGATGTAGTCTTTGTTTCCTACAACAGTAATTGATATGAATCTGTACAGCAACATCTATTCTGTTTAAAGTCCTTGGTTGAGAAGAAGTTGTTGATCTGTAATTCCTGCTCCATCATTATTTCGGTCCCTGTACCATGTGTAAGTCATTAGGCGACAGCCAACTGCTCGATGGATTCATTAGTATCTGAAAACAATTGACACTTCTCGACTACATCTTGATGAGCGTGCCTGAGATATTTTATGGCGATGACAATCCTGTCCTGAATCGCTATCACAAATTCCCCTGTTTCTGGAAACAGGTGACCCTCCTCTAGCCATATATTGCTTGTATTATTCCTCTATGGTTTCTGCCCTGATATTCAAGGCTTCCACTAGAGATAGGTTTAAGGGCGTGTAGTTCAGATCTGTTTTGAAGGTGGTGCTGTGAAGCTCCGAATCTCGCTTGCTGATGATATTGTCCCGCATTAGTATCATATATGTTATGATGTGAGTACCCCTCCAATAACCGAACAACTATGGTGCATTTGATGCTCAGTCATTTCAACGCGGATCGTTACGTTCATCCTATAAAGGTCGGTGTTTGATCATTTGATGAGCCTATAAGAGTACGCGAGAACAGGGATAGCATAGGTGCTGATAGCCCTGATCCTAATTACAAAATTGACAGAACTCTCCATGAGCTATCAGAGTCTCGCAATGGAGGCAGTAATAGGCTCTTCTTTACTGTCGTATGGTGAATTCCCTCTGAGCAAAGAATACCCAGATATTTGTATGACTTACCATCAACCGTTGTTTCTACATAATCCTTATGCTCGATCTCCAATTCCTTGATCCCCTTTTCTCCCCTAAAAGGACTTTCCGTTCCGCATTTATTTAGTGAAACTTCATCCAGATGTCCAAAAATTTTTTCGTGACATGGATACTTGCTGTCGTTTATGGTTTCAACTAGAGTATATCTTTAGGTCATCCATATACAGAAGATGGGTTAGTTTATAGTCATCCATATAATCATGTTTTTTAAATTATGAAGGTATCAATTTGGTGTTTAGAACCGTATATTAGTGAATTTCTTGTTACTATTTTGATGATTGATTTTTTGAATATTGATGGACATTGAACAAAAGTTCTCACTTGACAAAACATCTTACACCTAATATGTCTGGATTGTCAACTGCCTCTCTGGACTAGAGTAAAATTTTGAAAGGATGCGGTTTAAGGAGCGACTGTTAAAACTTAAAAGACTTCCTTTGAAATGGGAAACAATAAGATTTTCTTTTCCTATCTTTTGCTGGCCTCTTTTATGTCAGCTCTGCCAGAAGTTGCTTACATGAAATCTCCCTTGATCAGTGGCAAGGAGGACGTCTTTCCGACAATGATCTGTTGTTCTATGTCCTTCAGAATTATTTTCGCTGCTGAATTATTAATAAATTATTGAAAGTGTTGTTCAAAAATGAATTATTTCCATAAATTTAAGCATCATTAGTATGAATACCGAAGTAAATACTACATTATTACAGAATAGCATGAGCTTGATTTTACTGCTGGTTTTCCACATTTTGTAATACTATTCGTTCCATTGTTTGTTCTTCGCCTTCGGGATCTACATAAATGCAAAATAATTAAATATTTTCATCGCTGAAATACATTTGCATAGAATGCGTATCAGCATATATATATAGCTAGCTCAGTCAGTAGAGCTTGAGACTCTTATTCTCAGGTTCGTGAGTTGGTGCCCCACGTTGGGCGCCAGTGGTCACTCATCTCACACTTATGAGACGTGGCCATAGGTAGATTTTATCGTGTTTCTACTCGAAGCTTGTGCTATTTCCCTGAATTTTTCATTCACATATATATTAAAAATCTGAAATTAATAATAATATCAAGAGAATTGAGAGAGTCAGGTCAAAAAATCAATTTCTCAGAATGATAATGTTTCTAGAATATGAAGTTAAAATTTTGGAACAAGTTTTTTCTTATTGTTTAAGAGATGTCGTCTATAAAATCTTGGAAAACTTACCAGATGCTGTCGGAGATGCTCCAACTGAAAGAGGCATCGTTTTTGAAGATTTCACTGAATGAAAGTATTACAGATTGTTCAAGATAATCAGTTATACATATCTGACATGTATTTTTGAGAAAATGAAACTTCAAGTTCTACAGTTTTGTTTTTCTTTGAAGGCGCAAAACAATTTTGGAAACTTATATTAGAGGATTGAAAATGTGCTCCTGGATTTTGAGGATTATGATATCAAGATCCTCGTGACGTTTTAACGCACCTCAAAGATTTTCACTAAATGTCCTTGTTCGCGTGCTTGCCTCCTATTTGAAGAACCTTTTCCCACATCAAATTGAGTCTAGAGTCCTCATCCCTTATTATTTCGATGGGATCCCAATTCTTTTAATACCCTAGCCTATTTCTTTACATTTAAATGTCAAATCTCCCAGAAGTTGCTTCCATAAGATCTTCCTTGAACAGCGGCAAGAGGGACGTTATTCCGACAATGATCTGTTATTCTATATTTGGGACCTCTGAACTGTCCTACTCGTCTTCAGAATTTCTTCGTGCGTTAGTTCGCGTAATGATTTTATTAATCTGGTCTGTAGAGTTTTTTATGGAACAACAGCAAATTGCTATTTTACCATCGAAGAACCTCTTAAATTCCTCAGAGCATCTTTCGCTATAATAAGACTCGAAGTAGGTACAATCAAACGCGTCATCGAATATAGGTTCACGACAGCAAATGATCGGTAAGATCAGCCTAATGCTGTTGGGACCAGTGTTAACTTACATTGCGTTTGTAATCAGCTATTGAACTTCAAAGCCTGTATAATAGGGACAAGACGAAAGCCTTCAACACGCAGAATTTTCGCTAAGAAGACTCACAGTAAAATAGGCCGATGCATCAAACAATGAATACTGCACTGAGAGTAGACTAGACGAAAATTATTTTTCAGCGAAAGAAATATCTAATTTACTTCCAGTCTAGGGATGAGCTGATAGATTCAGCAGAGCCTGCCTGCAAAGTGATGTTATGTGGCAATCGATACTCGTTTTTCAGCAAACTTTCACACACTTTGGTACAAATTTCATGATAGATAGAAGCAAAAATACCAACGCAAGAGAACGCGACCGACATATTCAGGCATGCTAGCCTTATTTCCTTCGACGATTACGTAATTTATGGATACCTCGATTCTTAGGATTTCATCCAAGTAATAATCCTAAATGAAGGGAAGGTATGGAAGAAACATGAGGAGAAGGGATTTGCGGATCTAGGAGGAAATTAATTTGTTTCCGGAGTCCAACTGCCCTACCGCGTACTTCTTCCTCACTCTTGTCTTTTCCTGTAAGGATTCACACAAGTTTCTTCAAGTCCTGACAACCTTCATCCCCAGTCTCGCAGAATTCTACCAATACCAATGCCATGTCGTCTTTTCTTGCGACAGTTAATTACGGAAAGTATTGCGGTACTTTTTATCAGTTCGTCTGAGCATGGAAATATTGTTCCAGGAGGAAAACTCCAGTCGTTCGTATTCTGAACGGCTTATCATTTGCAAGGAACTTTCGTCCTGTATACGTAGCCTCTGAGTAGTTAAAACTTTTTGCCTCTAGAGGCCGGTTGAGTGGATCGATGTGCATTTCTGGTCCCTTGGACATTATGACGAAATAATGAATTTTGACGTGAAAAACTTTCCTGTTGTCGCATGAAAAAGGCGATTATCAACTGTTGCATCTTACAAGAGTATGGAGGATTCTCGTTAAATATTTTTGAATAGCATCAACAACTGCGCGCCATGTGCGTGTACAGATTTTTGTGTAAAGGGGCGCAAAAGTTTTTAGTGTAAGGGAAACGTTTTATTGATATCAGTTTCCTGTAGGTACTCCATAAAGTACGATTCCAAATTTGGAATATTTTCGAATAAAATTTGCAAGCCAAACAGATGAAAAAGTTTTAATTTTCAACCATTTTGTTTATATTGAACCAAAAACATGAAATCAATTTCTCTGCAAAAGGAACAACTTTATGTTGGAAAACAAGTCCCTTCTTTAGGACCTTGAAATAATTAACTGATTTCTTCCATTTCAGAATATTAGTTTCAAATTCCCTTCAACTTAAATGAATCCGCTGAATTCCAAAGCCTCTACAGATCAAAGAAACCTTCTACAATCTTATCTAAAAGAGGGCTTTGAAACTTCCGAGTCTACAGGATGTAGAGAAAATTATTCGCGTATATTCATCCTTGAGGTTTATTAACAGTGTAAAGCTTGGCTTTTGAAATAAAAGCTAGAAAACAACGCAAAGAGATATCAGATGCAGGTAGACAACTAGTGTCAGTAGAGACTGGTATACGCTTTACAGGTCGAACAATGTGTTTACTCTGAGCAAATATCCTTCGAGTTCTTGGCTTGTCTCATTTCCACCAAGAACTCCAAAGGAGGATCTAAAGAAGGGAGAAACGTTGATCCTTGAAGCTCGTCTAAAACAGGCTATGAGCAAAACCAGTGTCAGAGGAAATTTACTAAAAGGAACAACAAGGAAACTCCGGTTAGCAAGACAAACAGCATTCTAAGATCCACCTCAAACAGAAGATATGAACGCTGAATATTTTACTCCATATTTCAGGGTGATCCAGGAAATTTTGAGTTTTAAATTTCCATTAGGATCCCTCCATTCACTTTGAGATTTGTTATAGTACTCTGGTATCTCCTGAATTCGTTTGGAATATTCGGAAATCTCATAGTATCTTTAGAGATATCTGAAGATCGTTGATTTACTTATTATTTTATTTAATGTTTATATGACTTTCTTTTTCCTTTTGTCTTGAAAGTTAAATTTAAGGATCACAATATTTCCTCATTTCGTCTACCTCCTTGTAAGCTATCTCCTTATATCCAGTCTTTCGAAATGATCAAACGATCTTGGCTAATTTCTACTGGTTTTGTCGAACAACTTGTTTTCTTCACATAATTCTCTGAATACCAGTTCATTACTTATCTTGCCCATTTGTATTCTATTGTACATATTTCGCAAAAATAGCATGCGAATCACGCCCTCTTCACGATAATTCTCCTTCTGGAACGTCATGGTATTGCCATCATGCAGCACAATGGGTGCAAGCACAGGATTATCTTCCGCAAGTTCAGTGTTATTTCTTCCAGATCTCCTCTAAATATTAGGTTTAAAACCCTGGTTATTTTTGAACCCTCCTATTCCTGTTTTCTCTCCTTTTTCCTCTGATACAATGACTTTACTTCTATGAGCGTTTATGTCAATGCAGAATGGCAGATGCAGAGAGAGAGCGGCACAGATGCAGAGGTATAGAGGAAGGCAGAGAGATACAGACGGGAGACAGATAGTGTGAGAGAACCAAGAAGAAAAGGACAAAAAGGCAGAGATACAGAAATACATAAGCAGGGGTTCCCTTGCTCATGTATTTGTTATGTATTGAGTGGGGGGGCAGAAAGACATAGAAGGAGAATGGAATATATAGACAGCAAGACATATACACTGATGCCCAGACAGAGAGACACAGATACCGAGGCATGAAGTCAGAGACACAGAGACATAGACAGAGAAGCAGGGAACAATCCAAAGCGAGACACGTTGTAGGGGATAAATGGGGTATAAAAAGGAACAGGGTCAGAAAGACAAAGACAAGAACGTTGAGACGGAGACTGGAAGAGAGTGACGAAGCGACAGGAAGAGGCATTGAGAGGAATACACGGACATGAGAACATGGGGGGGGGGGGGCGATAAAGAGACGAAGAGGCAGTGGGACACACTAGAATACAGAGACAGAAGGACAGAGTCAGATGCAGGACGACAGATATATTGAGAGAGAGAGCGGCACAGAGGCACTGGTATAGAAGGAGATAGAGAGACACAGACGGGAGACAGTTAGTGTGAGAGAGTCCAGAAGAGAGGGACAAAGAGGCATATGAAGATAGCAAGACATATAAACTGATGCAGAGACAGAGAGACACAGATACAGAGATTGAGATAGAGAAGCAGAGACAAAGGCAAAGAGTTCCACGCAGTGGAGAGAGGACGCGACACAGGGGCAGAAGGTAAGAGGAAGATAGAGATACATATACGGAAAGACAGATACCGAAAGACATACACAGAAAGATATAGACAAAGTCAGAATAACAGGCAGAGATAGAGACATATACGGAAAGACAAGGACAAGGACAAATATACATGAACAGAAATAGGCAGACATAAAGACAAAGGATGTGACAGAAAAAACAAGACATCAAAAAATGGGCACAGATACAGGTAAACAGAGATGTATGAATGCAGACAGATGAGACTATAGAGATGTAAATACAGAGAGCAGTGAAAAGAAAGAATGGAATGAGATGCATTTACAAAGTTATGTAGACAGCGGTACAGAGATGGCCAGACAAGAATGGAGAGAGAAAGACAGGGCAGGGACAGGAGGAAATACAGACAAATACAGAGAGAGAGAAACAGAGATACAAATACAGATACAGAGACAGAGAAACATGTGACAGAGGGAGGAAGAGGCACTGAAAAACAGGCATAGAAACATAGGCAGTGGGACGTGAGAGGAAGGAAGGGTAAGAATGGGAGGGAGACAGAGTGGGGAAAGCGGAGAGGGAACAGTGGGAGGAAGAGAGAGAAAGGGGGGAGGGGGTAGAGCGAGAGAGGGGGGGGGCAAAGAGATAT
>WSXT02158705.1:0-10107 GCA_011762715.2 Neuroterus valhalla | reverse complement strand
TATGAGTGTTCCATTCTATAAATCGAATCTATGTATATTATTATAATGTGCATATATTTGGTATATATTATGTTTAAATATAAATGCGTACATACACTCCCGCCCAATAATCTTTGCCCACCCGAGAACGAAACAACTCTACCTTTGAAACTCCATATCTCGGCTGGAAATTGACCTAAAGAACTGTACAGGAGCTCATTTTGAAGGTATTTTTAAGCTCTGCGGTATTATATATATTACAATCATGGCAAGATATTTTCCTTCCGCATAACGGGCCAAAACTGAAAAATATTTTTGAACTAAACTCAGCGATTATATGAGCATTTCCTTCAGAAAGAGCATTTTCATTCATTGCTATTAATCTTGGAAAATTTGAATCGTAGAAAAAAGTTTACTTGGAAAGAATGTTATATTTTGTGAGGAGAATACGTAAAAAAATTTCATCATCATATAAAAACATTCTTCTTAGTCATGATATCTAGTAGCCTTATTTTTTCCATATTTCATTTTTCTACACTTAGGAATTAAAAAACGCCATAAAATGTACCTGGAGCAATTTTCAAGCAAACAAACTTAGTTGCTATGGACCTGACAAAAACTGAAATATTGAAAAAATAAGGCGATAGGCTTATTAGCCTTAGTAGGCTTTTATTGGTTTGAAGGAACTCATACATTTTGGGGTAGTCTTGTTCAGGACTTTGTGGTTTCTTAGATATCTTGAAAAATTCCAAGGAATTTCTATTAGGGTTTGATAGTTTTGGAGAACTTAGATATTTTAGTGTTAATATTTCTAGGGGTTTGTTGTATCTTTAAATAATTTGAAAAATTCCAAGGAATTTTGAACAGACGTTAATTATTTTGCAAGAACTGAGATGTTTTAGGACAAGTATTTCTATGAACTTGCGGTACCTTCAGATATTTTTAAAAATTTCGAGGAATTTTTATTACACCTTTATTGTTTTGAAGGAGCCTATATATTTTAGGGCGATCATATTTAGGAATTGGTGGTTCCTCTTAATATTTCGAAAAGTTTCAAGGAATTCACAATAGACTTTAATTGTTTTGTAGGAACTGAGATATATTTGGGCTAATATTTCTGGGGGTTTATGGTATCTTTAAATATTTAAAAAAATTCCAAGGAATTTTTAACAGACGTTAATTGTTTTGGAGGAACTTAGTTGTTTTAGGACAAAAATTTCTAGGGATTTGCAGGTATCTTTAAATATTTTTGAAAATTCCAAAGAATTTTCAATAAGCTTATATTGGTTTGAAGGAACTCATATATTTCGGGGGAAGTCATGTTTAGGAGTTTGTGGTATCTTCAAAACTTTTTTGAAATTCCAAGTATTTTTAAATAGACTCTAATTTTTCTGGATGTACTCAGATATTTTAGGGAAATTATTCTTAGGGGTTTGTGGTATCATCAAACATTTCGGAAAATTTCAAATAATTTTTTAAGGATTTTTACAGGAACTTCCATATCTTAGAATAAAATTGCTTGTAGGAGTTTGTGGTATCTTTGGATATTTTGAAAAATTCCAAGGATTTGTTACCACACTTTTATTGTTTTGAAGGAGCCTAGATATTTTAGGGTGATCATATTTAGGGATTGGTGGTTTCTTTAAATATTTTGAAAATTTTCAAGGAATCTACAGTAGACTTCAATTGTTTTGTAAGAACTTAGATATATTTGGGCCTATATTTCTAGGGATTTGTGGTATCTTTAAATATTTTGAGAAATTCCAAGGAATTTTTAACAGACGTTAATTGTTTTGGAGAAACTTAGCTGTTTTAGGACAAAAATTTCTAGGGATTTGCAGGTATGATCAAATATTTTGAAAAATTCCAAGGTATTTTAATAGGCTTCTATTAGTTTTAAGGAACTTATATATTTTGGGTTAGTCATGTTTAGGAGTTTGTGGTATCTTTTAAAGTTTTTAAAAATTCCAAGTATTTTTAAATAGACTCCAATTGTTCCGAAGGTACTTAGATATTTTAGGGAAATCATTTCTAGGGGTTCCCGGTATCTTCAAATATTTCGGAAAATTCCAAAAAATTTTTTGAGGAACTTTACAGGAACTTCGATATCTTAGGATAATTGAAGGATGGGAATTCAAAAACGTATAAGAGCCATTCAAAGGAGGGTCATTTTCGTATTTTAATAGGCGGAAAATTGACCCTCCTCGAAATGTCTTTTACACGTTTTTGAATGTCCACCCTTCAATTGTTTGTAGGACTTTGTGGTATCTTCATATATTTTGAAAAATTCCAAAGATTTTCGATACACTTTTATTGTGCAGTCATGTTTAGGAGTTTGTGATATCTTTTAATATTTTTTCAAATTCTAAGGATTTTCTAATAGGATCAGATTATTTCGAAGGAATTCATATATTTTAGGGGGATTGTTTCTAGCTGTTTCTGATATCTTTATATATTTTCAAAATTTCCAAGAAATTTTCAAAAGACTTCAAATATTTTGGAGGGACTGAGATGGTGGACGTCTTGATCCTCTAACCAGGTGCGACCAAGAGTAATATCCATCCGCACCTCGTCGTTTGCAAAAATTATCCCCGGATATTCTCGTTCGCCCAGTCGTGGAGATAGGAAGAGACATCCTCGAAGTTTCATCGTTGTCTCATGAGCGGCAAGCAGTGCGTAGCTGGGACCTGGGCTTCAGCTTTCTTCCTCCTCTTCTGTAGGGATGTCGTCCGTTATAAAGTTTTGTGAAGCACAGCCTAGGGTTGGCTCGGATGTTGATCCGTGGCGGTCCCGACGTTGTTCTTGGCCCCCCTGTCTCGCTAGTTTTCCGACTGTGGGTTTGATGTCCAGTAGGCTGCTAGGACCGGACAATCCCCATGGAAGTGTTTGCCAGGGCATAACCTGCAGTCTGGGGGTTGCCTTTTGCCGTTTCTCCGAAACGAAGGGTCTGGTGGTGGTCATCCATAGGGCACAGTCATTGTGCCAGGAAGTATTGTTCCTGAAGAAAAATGGCCACGCTTTCTTTTTCCATTCATTTCCTCGAATATATGCTAGAGTGAAGCTGCATTAATTTGGTGATGCTATCGAACCTTGTGAGAAGTTGCTACTTGAATTTGTCCCAGAAGAGAGCGAGACCCTTACATGTCGTCCACCATGTGTAAGCCTCACCCTCAAGGCCCTTTTCGATTAAGCGAGTCCATTGACTTGGATCCGTGTGGGCTTGGATGAAGTATCGTTCGTAATCAGCGACGAACTTTCTGGCATCCTTGTGATTTTTCCCTGCGTACTCTGGTATGGGTGGTGCTGGCGAATGAGAGGCGCGGATGAGGCTCAGCAGATCTGTCGTTGACAGTGTCGATTGGAACTGACTCGCGGTAACAGGCAGAGGAAACTGTAAACCCGTTTACGTGCTTGGTGAAGGAGAGCTATTAATCGTAGCAGGCAATGGTATGCTCATCGACAGTAAGTATGGTCTCTTATGATTTCGAGGATCTTATTGTTCATCTGGGATCGATGGTGACATATTTCATGATTGGGAAGTCATATCAAGTCCTGTATGAGGTCTGGGTGTAATGTTGAGCGCCACTAGGTTTTTGGGCTCTCTCCCAGAAGTGGAAAGATGTAAGTTTCGTAGGGTGTTGTGGAGATTGTTGGATAAAAAGTTCCATTACGTATCGATGTCTTGTGATTCCAATGCAATCTCGTTAGTTTGTGTTTCAGCCGGTGACTCTCGAGTATGGTTAGATTCTAGGGGAAACTCTGCTAAGCTGGCAACATAGTTTGAGGTTGGAGTTACCGCACGCACTGGAGGTCCCGCCGTTTTGAAGGAACTTAGAAATTTTCGGGCAATAATTTTTTTGAATGGGTGGTATCTTAGAATATTTTGAAAAGATCTAAGGGATTTTTCATTGACTTCAACTGGTTTGAAGGAACTTTGACATTTAAGGGCAATTATTTTTAGGAATTTGTGGGATCTTCGAATATATTGCAAAATTCCGAAAAATTTTCAATTGACTTCAACTGTTTTGAAAGAACTTTGATATTTTAGGACAAATTATTTCTAGGAGTTTGAGGTATCTTTTAATATTTCGAAAAATTCTAGGGAATTTTTAAATAATCGTTCATTTCCCCAATATTTCATAAAATTTGTTTGTCCAATATTCTGTTTGCGTAAAAGTGACGATTTTCAATGTAGAAGAATCTCTAGTCGGCAAAGCAACATCAGTATACGACGATCAGTACCTTATATTTGCCTTCGACTTTTATATAGTAGATGAATTGTTTATTGTGGAAATCCGTATTTTCTTTGCGTTTGCACTTGAAAGTTTTCCTTGTAAATTACTGCTTTTCTTTAATGAATCTGAATTATTTTGTACGAAATTCATCTAGTTCGTATGTGGGCAGTTTTGTTGAAATGTGTGTTTCCATTATTTGTTGTAGAAGTTAAAATTTTCAATAAGAGAGAATCTCTAATCGCCGTAGCTGCATGATTATTTCAGGATGAATACCTTATTTTTGCGCTTTTAACTTCCTGCGAAATTTGATTTTGTGAAAATTGATGCATAATTATAATGGTTTGCATTTCCGTTCTAGAAAATGGATCTTCTCGGTGTCTTAGGGAATCAATTCGTCCTTCGGGGTTGAAATGAGAAGTTCCCCTTTTGAATTCAAGTTTTTGAATGAAGCTGAATTGTTTTTTTTAAAGATTTAAATACCATTCCCAAATCACCCTTTCCTCAGTCGAGACGAGGTCTTGACTCTTGATGGTAAACACATTTCCATATCGCTCTTCTAAATACGCGTTTCCAGAAAAGAGTTATTTTCAGCAGTTCGACGGACCGCGCTCGGTCTTCACTTCATTTCTTCCTTTATAAGACTGATGTTTCGTGGTGACTGACGTTATGGATCGATACACCACTATATAACAAATAGGCTCTTTGTTTGTACATGACTTTGTTTACGGGACATTTTCTCACTTGAAGTTAGTGTTAGAGTGGATAATTTACACAATTCCGCGTGCTCCGGAAAAGTTTCATGTGATGAATGGAGACCGGGTGTGTGGAATGTCAGAGGTGTAAATGATCTAAAGGGGAAAAAATGCAGGATACTATGCGCATAAGGCAGCTAGATGTTTTTTGCGTACCGAAAACAAGGGAAAAGGGATTTGCGAATGATAAAGTGGATGGTCTCGAGCTCTGGTAAAGAGTACACAAGGAATTACACGCTAGCCAAGAAACTGGTCTAATTATTATGAATAAGAGAGCGAAAGCGCATGTCAAAATGTATGAGTGTGTATCTCCTAGATTAACATGGGTTAGAATTGAGGTGAGTATCAGAAGACTGTTTATTGTAGCATGCTATGCTCCTGTTGGTGGCGACAGTAAAGAGGCAAAAGACACCTTCTGGGACTCGTTGAATGATATAATAGGAATATGTGTTTCAGGCGAAATAATAGAGACATGAACTCGGAGACATGAACGTTTGGGTTGCTGTGCAATGCGGAGGTACTAAAATGTAGTTGGTCATTTCGGGGACCCAAAAACGAATGGTAATGGGGATAATTTGAACAGTTCTTGCTCATAAAGAGTTTGCTTATTATAAACACCTGGCTTAGGCACGAAATGATTTATTAGAGGTCTATGGGATAGAGAAAGGATTAGGGTAATGGATGATAAAACAAGGAAAGCAAATGTACCAGTAGAAAAAGCAAGTATGAAATCAAAACAGAAGAAGGTACGAAAATGTAAAATGATTTTGAAGAAAATGAGAAGGAATGAGAAGGAAATGTGCCAAGAAGACTAGGAAAGGAAATTCTAGCACTGAGGTGATAGGTATTGAGAATGCTGATGGTAAAATGGTATGGGATTCGGACAAAGTGAAAGACTGTATGCAGAATTTTTCCAAGACGCTGTATGAAGGTGAAGCCGCAGAGCAAAACAACAGTGACATAGACACGTATACGTTGGATAATTCCGATTGAGGTGGTGGAAGCAGAATCGGTATCAACGACATAATTTCCGCGATTAAAAAACTGAAGAATGTCAAGGCTGCCGGTGCAGATGGTATTTCTTCTGTAATGCTCAAGTTCGGTGGCGGATATTTGTTTATGTGGCTGTGTAAATTTATGGATATGTATGCAGTGAACAGCCGTATTCCGAGTGATTAGAGAAAGGTGATTATTGTCTCAATCTATAAGGGAAAGGGTGGTCCAAGGAAATGTTACAATTAGAGAGCGATTAGTCTACTAAGTACGGTGGGAAATACATTTACCAAGATACTTTTTCATAAAGTCAAGGAGGTAACAAAAGAAAGGATTTGGGAAGTGTAGTGTGGATTTATGCCAAAGAGGTCATGTGTGGATCAGATATTTAGTTTGAGACAAATCACAAAGAAAAGCCCAAGAGTAAACAAAAAAGTTTCCAGTGCATTTGTTAATCTGGAAAAAGCTTCCGACAAGGTATATAGAGCTAAGCTTTGGGAGTTCCTAAAAAATATGGAGTGATTGGGAAGCTCCTAAAAGCAAAATAAGCAATATATAATGTTAGCAAAGCAAGTGAGAGAGTAAATGGAAAACTGAGCGATTGGTTTGATACCAGGCAGGGCGTTAGGCAAGGATGCGTTATGTCTTCTTGGGTGTTTAATATATACATGGATAAATGTCTGAGAATAGCTCTCTTTGACGAGGAAGGTGTTGATCCAGGGACAGGAAAAGTTCGTGTCCTTGCATTTGCAGATGATAAGATCGTTACGGCAGGATCAGGCGATGATTTGCAGAGGATGTTGAGCAGACTGGATACCAGCATATGGAGCATGGGTCTTCAGATTAACGTGAGTGAAACAAAATATGATTGTGTTTGAAAGTAAGGGTGCGAAAACAATATGCAATATCACATCAAATGGAGAGAAGGAAGAACAAGTTGATAATTTCGTGTATCTTGGAAGTTTATTCACTGCTGACGGGAAGATAGATGCAGAGATTTCCAGACGTAGAAATGAGGGTAGAAAGATTATCGGCAGGGTCCTGGCTATTACTTAAAGTAAAAATGTAACAAATAAAGCTAAAATTGCGATATATAATTATGTGCTAGTACCACCTGTGCTGCAACTTAGCGAGATCTGGACGTACCAAGAAAAGGATAATAGTAAACCTAACCCAATCGGCATGCAATTTCTGCGTGATATGTGCAGTAAAACAATAATGAACAGAGTTAGTAATGAGTGGGTTCTCAGAGAATGTGGCGTAAAAAAACGCTGTTTGACAAGAGTGAAATTAATTAGTTGAGATGGTGTGGTCACGTTGAGGGAATGAATGAAGAAGGATTAACAAAGCAAGTGTATATGGGTAGGGTGAATGGTAGCGTACCCAGAGGCAGACCAAAGATGGAATGGATAGAATGTGTGAGTGAGACCCTAAAGTGGAGGAGTATAAAGAGCCGTAGAAATACAAAAGCTTGCATGAAAAGATGCATGGATGTAAAAGAAGCAAGTGTTGTATGTCAGGAAGAGCGTGAAGCATGAAACGAACGATTTTGGATACTCATTGGCCCGTGTAAGGATATCGCTTAGGAAATTATTTTAATCGCTTCGTGAAACTCCTTGTACGGGATGTTTGCTAGAGAGATCACGAAGCGACCCGTGTCGGAGCGAAGTTGCTCAGGACGAGTGTGTAGTTTGAAAACAGAAACAGGCTGGACTTACTTCTGCTGTGTATTATTTTTATCAGGCGTTACCTCTTATATTGCAGAAGTAGCCTCGCGTGAATTCATTCTACTTAACAATTCAATTGTTGCCTCTGTTAACTAAAAATGCCGCGTCTTGAGCAAAGCTCTCGGATTGAAGAATTGAGAATAATAATAAAATCAGTTTTTTTTCTGTTTTCTAAAACACGCAATGAATTCTAAGACTGATCTAATGCCAATCTCTGCTTCCTTCTTCTACAGCTCTTTTGCTCGGAATTGCCAATGGCAATTCCACTTTCAAATCTTTCCATATCAATCCTCTACCTTCCAGTAGTAAAGCGAGGCTGGAATCGAACAAGTAACGCTTACCCCGAAAGCGATTTGGCCTGATGGTATAATAATAATAATATTATTCTTCGTAGATTATGTTGATTTGGGGATGTTGATCGCAATATTTTTTTACGATATTCATTTTGATTTTCTAATATCATCATTCCCATCCATGTATTAACATAAGAAGAATTATGTTTTTTCTTGATCCTGAAACTCCGGGTAAACATAAGCGTGAAAAAACTACCAGATGTAGCTATCTGCCAGTAGATGTCCTGGCACTGACATCTTTCCTTGAGTAAAATCTTTCGAATCTAGTATAAACCCAATCGTTCATTGCGCACCTGAATTCATTGGGATGTAAAACCTACTTACCGATACATGCCTCTTGTTAGCTTTGTAATATATTGACCTGCTGTCTTTTCATATTGAAAAAAAAATTATTATTGCTTTGAGATTGGATTTAATAGACCAAATTCAATCATGGAATGTATGCACAACGTGGTCATCATCAATAAATCGTCGCAATTCAAGAGCATTGTTTCCAGAATGTGATTAAGGTTGTAATAAAAGATAGAGGGAAAATCAATGCTGAGAATTTTCGCTTGAGTTTTCTTCCATTCGTGCAATTATTTCCATTTCCGAAATGAATACGGAGAAGGTTCAATGCTTACGATTCATTTTGTACATATCTAGCTAGATCGCCGATATGGCGCATCCGAGCTTCACGGACGAACGAAATTTCGAAGTTCATAAGAAACTATGTTGCTATAAGTGAACAGAACCTCTGAATCTCAAACAGAAGAGGTATATCGCGGATCAAATATTAGCCTAATAGAGAGAATAATTATTTTGAATATCTATAATCAGTTTATCTGCACTGATAGTCTATGTCTCAAATCAGATAATATTCGAATGAATAAAAAAATCTCTCCACTAAATAGCAACATCAAAAACACAAAGAAATATGCCCCATCTCAGATCTCCCTTCAAACCCTGGCTGCCGACAAAATTTACACCTGGGATGATTTTCATGGGCGAAAGTTCATACAAAGAAGATTTCTGAAGCACTGTGTAGAATATCTGATTTCAATTATCAACTAACCTATAATTTGGACCCTCTCCAAGTTGTCTAACAGTGATGGGAAATTCACTGGGTCCATGTGCTTTGAGAAGTTCCTGCAGACGCACCAAGCCTTCATTATTTTCGTATATAATAGTGAAACTTCTCCAACCCCAAGCTTTCACTAGATCGACGTAAGCCTAAAATCATAATCGGAGTATTGATATTTAGTGCAGCAGTTTGAGGACATATTTACCCCCCCCCCCTCCCCCTCCTCTTACCACAATTTTTGTCTCTTTAGGGGATGAGAACGAGCCATAACCCACATTTTTTAGTGTACCGAAATCAACAGTAGTTGCTTGCCGTAGATTTTTGGCCGTAGGTGTGATTTCACCTTACGCTTACGTGGATTCGTCTAGCATTTTAGTGACCTTTTATTAGAGTATTACAATAATCGTGCCTTATAGGTAAAGTAACATCCTGTCAACTTAGAGCTCATAAAATTAGAAGGAAGTAAAAATAATTTGAAAATAATATGTTATTATGAATACGCCAAACATTTAGAACATGTACAAACTCTTTTTCCACCATGTTTAGCAACATTAAGTGGTAGAAGGGGGTTTCCTGAGCAGAGCGAGCACACAAGGTGTAGGTCCGATGCACTGAACTCTATTCTCCAAATGCCAATGTAGTAAATTTCGAATCTTTCTCTCAAATATTTTTGTTGCCCACGTGAGGCGATAAATCATTGATAACGTTTGAACAACCAATTAATTTGTGACGTTGCAAAATTTTTGCAACTCAGAAATTCTGGATAATCCATAATTTAATAAATGTTATAAATTGTTTGTGAAATGTAGAGATTTTCTGTAGAATTTAGGAATTCCAGATTTAAGGTCAGAGACACGGCTGTGGTACGGTAACTCCATAACTAGGGCTTTTTTTAAGGTTTTTAATTTTAAGGACTTATTTTGTTCGTATCTTTTTTACATTCTCATCATTTATGATTGAGAAAGTATTAGAATCGTCTGAAATTTCACATCTTGAATTTTCAAC
>WSXT02158672.1:0-10107 GCA_011762715.2 Neuroterus valhalla | reverse complement strand
GTATAAGCACCGCATGCCCTGTAGTTATATTACGCAAGAGGTCGGTAGGATAGGAGCACAGTTTGTCTCTCCGTGCACGCACTCATCACCGCGTTTGCGTTGCATTCAGCGTACAAATCACGGAGCTGTTTCCATATTTGATTCGGAGTCGTACAGTTTATCAGATTCTTACGTATATTCTTCATTACCGAATTAAATGACATCACTGAAGTTTTGAAAGATTCCTTCTTTCACTGCTGCCAATCTTCAAGTTTCTCCTCTTTATTCGGTTCCATTGCCGTTCCTTCGATGTATTTTGTAAGATCCTTTGATTCAATCGTCAAGATTACCTCAAAATTCCACAGCGGAATGTTTGTTCCGTCCAACTTGTACAGATTCATGGTTTCCTCAGAATCAGCCATGATTAACAAAATCGCTGCACTCAATACACAAAATTAACAGTACACTGATCAATTAATCACTCACTTTGGCAGAAAATCGCTGCGCTCACTTAATATACAAAATGAACAGTACACTGATCAGTTAATCACTCACTTTGTCAGAAAATCGCTGCTGTCACTTTGTCACTAGTTCTGTCTTTTAAAAAAAAAAATTTATCACGCGGGTGTTATGTTTCCTAGGCCCCATAACCTGTTGATTGTTTATTATATAAAATGAATTAACGACAGTTAGCAGAAACAAAGAAACAATATTTGTTGTGAGACATAAAAGTTCAAAGAGATTATACATCAAGCCCGTTTGGCGTAGCTGTCACGACTGGCTTTCAGGACAAGGAATAAAACGCTTACAGGCTAAACTACAGACAAAAGGGTCCTGCTCAGGCCAAGAAGACACCGCGGGTGAGAAGAACTGCATAGGGGAATATTTGGTGACGAGGCTACATTGCAATCATAGTATATACTGTCGTTGTCTCACCCATGCATACACGCAAACAAATACAAATTACATGAGGATTTTGATTTAAAATCCAACAGTCATAAATATTATAACTCTGGACGATTTCATAAGAAACGCTCGGCGTGAGAGCAGCTCGTCCAGTGTGCACGAGTGGCAGTAACGGTAAGAGAAACGAGCACCAATAACAACCAAGATTAACACAAAAATCTTTAGACTGGCCGGAACGCATTTTTCATTTACTTATATAAATTAAACGTAGCCTATGTCACAAAAAATAAATTAACGAGCTCATCGCAAGCGATCAAATTATATTGCTTTGCATTCAAACCTTGTGTTAATGAACCCGATGATTTGTAATTAAATCTGTCAGACTTGAATTGATGGCTGGCAGAATGTTTTCGCGTGCTATTGCGACGCTATGCGACAGATAGCAAGTTCATTCTTCCTCTTTCGTACCTCTGCTCGATCGTTTAGTTGGAACAAGGATCGTTTTTGCTCTGAACTACCTTTCTCATACCCGCTCTTGTGATCCTCTATCTCTTTCGCAACAGTGTTCGCAATGCGCCGAAGCAGGGGCATACAAGAAGAAGAAGAGGCCCTCATGAGATAGATATTTTCCATAAATCTTATTTATCTATGTATTTTCAACCATGGTCAGTGGAAGTTAAACAAAGGTCAGGAAAAGAAACTACCAGACGTCCAGACCATACTTATGAAAATTATTACGATTATTGTGCTAGGGAAATTTTTTTGACCCCATATATGTTCCTTGCGAATTCAACTCATAAAAATAAGAACAGGTTTGGCGTTTTTGCAAGGTTTTCCATTGGAAGCAATAGTTTGCCTATTTGTTAACATTGCGATTATATTTTTACCCACGAAAAGATAATCTTTCTTCGTTACCAACAAAAACTATCCATTCACGCCTTGCGATATTGGAACTTGGAAGTTAATTATTAGAGTGAGGGAGAGAGAATGTGTAGAAGCAGGCCCGACGAGAAGGGGGGGTTGGGTACTTTCTCCCCCGGGCCCGGAGTTCTCAGAGGGGCCCGGACTCACAATTATACGTATTCTCATGAATTAAAACAAATTGAAGGGGGTCCGCATCCGACATTTTTCCCCGGGGCCCGAATATTCTCTCCACGGCCCTGGGTAGAATTAGAAAAGAGATCAGCGACAAGAGAGTCAAGCCAGCTCTTGATGAGATTTTGATAAAGAGGAAAACACACGGTGAACGCGTGGAAGACAACTAGAACCCAATCCCAACAACAAGTGCATTGTTGTTGGGATACTGGTTCGTTTGTGATTTCGACTTTATTAGGTTCAATCATTTCTGTAAGGGTTGATAGTTTCATTAGCTTATATGTTCACCTGGAAGAGAATGTAGCAGCCTTGAATCGCATTGCTGCTTTACCCGATCTTGCTTATCGCAATTATAGCGGAACTTGGATGATTGGTTTGGATTTGAAGCTTGATAACCATTAGTTGGTTTGGATTTCTCTTTAACTGGATGTTTTTGCGAGGGTTGTTACCGTAAGATGAGTTATTTCTGGGTTTATCCGAGGATGGGTACCCATCATCCGTTCTGTCCTCAATTTTCTCGTCATATGACAACTCTGGAAAAAGTGGGGTGGCACGCATTTTTCCGAGTGGGGCCCTGAGGTTTGCTCGACCTCCTTAGCTCATGTCAATAAACCATTATAATCACTAAATTCGAAGCGATGGAATGACCTTTGTTGGTCAGATCTCATATTGCGACAAGCCCGAACCATTCGTTTTTGAAGAGTGACAGGCCGCTGAAACTTCAGGAACAAGCCCTGAAGGCACTCCAGGTAGTCCACGATTCTTTCATGCATTGCACATTGCATACATTCCATACATTGCTATCAGTGAAATTTCCAAATGATTCCATTAAGGCCAACTATTGTTATTATGATAGAACCATTATAAGGACAATTCATCAATAAAAGGAATTGCTATAAGCATCTCCTCATCGCTCAATCCAGAGACAGATTATCCCTCCTGGACCCAGGCCAAGAAGTAACTCTACACTCGACTTGTCTCTCGACCGCCTGTGTAAAGTATTCCCCATTTTCGAGCAAGGGGATCGAGGGGTTTGTTCTGACCGTTATGGTTCAGAGAGGTTGAGAAAGTTGTACGCTTTCCCCCTAAACTCATCTCCTCCTGTAAGTGACTAATGCGTATCCCAGATAGTTGAGTCAAGCCCCTTGTTACTTCAAAAGATAGGCTTTGAATTGTCCTGCAAGCCAGTTGCCCTGCTTTTGGGAGTAAGGTCATGTTGTACGGATATGCAGTCATCCCATGATGCCTCGAATTCCAACTCGACCACTATACGTCGGTAACATGTAGCTAGGTGTAACTAGTCACACACCTGCAGTCATGACAACTGCCGAGTGTGACATGACCGTATGTGACCAGGCCCGGCTCGAGGCTATTTGCCGCCCTGGGCAAACAAATGGACAAACAAGTGTTTGGCGCCCCCTCAAAAGGCAAAGACAAGGCCCCTTCCGACAGCGCCCTGGGCAGCTGCCCAGCTTGTCCGTGCCTTCAGCCGGGCCTGCAAAGCCGAAAATCTGGGCACCAATAACTGCCCAGTGAGCTATGAATAATCGAATGCGGCATCGAGCTGGTTACTGAAATTATCGCGAGCGAAATCACGCTCAAGGTGACAGAGGTTTTTTCATTTGGACAGGTCGGGGCCGATCTGCGGCTGGCCGATTGTGACAGCATTCGTAGCTTAACATAGAGTAGAAACTCGATGATGACTTTTAATGCAAGAGTCATATATGATTGGGAATTATTCTTGGGATTATCCCGAGTAATGACTTACAAATTGACATTCGCGAGGGACCACATTTGTTGTGTTGCTTAATGTAGTAGGAACTATTTTCGTTACCTTATCTGTAGTGTGTACAAGATCTGAGATCTATGTATAAAGATGCTCGATTTTTGTAGTGATGGCCGACCGGTACTGGCTTTATCAATCGCATGTGCTCATGGAATTCTTCCAAAAAGTTTTGACGGTTTGGAGTGAAAATTCCTGGGATGGCACATAATTGTAGCTTTAATGCTACGGTGCCAGCGCTCGATCATCCCGTTAGATGCTGGGTGGTATTCCGTGGTTCGATTTTGTTGACCACCGGTAAGATGTAGGAAAGCCGCTAACAACTGCGAATCAAACTGGCTGCCCTGATCGGTGGTTAAAATTCCAGGAGTCCCAAAACGTGAGATCCAATGATCCACGAAAGCTCGGCAAACCGTTGGAACTTCGATGTTCCCGAGGGAACTGTTTCCAGCCACCTCGAACTTAGGGATATCATGGTCTAGATATACCTGTAAACATTGCCTTAGGTAGTAGACCTGAATGTACATGTGGACTTTTGATTTTTGACATTCTGGACATGCTTTACACCAAATTGTGATGTTGCGATGCATATCAGGCTAGACGTATTGCTGAATTATAACGCGATCTGTAAACTTAGAACTTTGCTGAGCCAGACTGTGAAATAGTTTAAATATTCCCTCTCTAATATATGCGGGAATATATGGACGGAAGTTTTTACCTGTTGAATCATAATAAGAAAAATTGTGACCAGAATCCTACTTCTTTTATATGAAGTTCAGTCAACAATCAGGAGAATCAATGAGATTTTCAAGCCCTTGGTCATATTTTTGAGCTACATCCAGCTCCGCCAAGCTGCACTCGGTAGGGATGTGAATGGTCTCAACCCGAGGAAGAGAATCAGCCACGACATTATCAGTTCCTGGCAGGTGTTCGTTTTGTGTAGTAAATTGGGAAATGAAAGGCCTGAAGTGCCTGAAGTACCTAATGGACTCGTAAACTGCAGTGAGGTTTCGGTCGTACGCGCTATACGTACGTTGTGCAGATGCGAATTTGCTAGAGAGAATTTGCATGAGTCAGAAAAAAATTGTTCCAGAAAGGCTCCCATACCGGAGTCAGACGCGCCAATACGAGACGTGTCGCGGCATCGACTGCAGAGTGTGCAAGAAGGGCTGCGTTAGCAAGATCATGTTTGGTCTTTTGGAACGCCTCTTCTGCTTCCTGAGTTCAGGAGATTTCTCGTTTATCATTTTCTCGAAAAGATTTATCATGCAAGGGTGCCTGAAGATCGGCAGTATTTTGTGAGCTACGTCGGTAGAAATTTATTACCCCAAGGATCCTACGTAGTTCCACGACTGCGCGTGGCTTCGCGAAATCCGCAATACCTCGAAACTTGTCAGAAGGCGGATAAAGGTTGGATTGGGACGAAGCAAAGAATCCTTTAGTCGTCGGAAAACAATTTTGAGGTGTACGGTGTGCCATTCGCGGAGGCGACAAGTACGTCGTCAAAATCACGTCGTTGAGCCGACGGAAATCTCCGCATATTCTCAATTGTCAATCCTTTTTACGAACCATACGCATTGGTGATGCCCACGGACTGCTGGAAGGCCGGCAAATACTATCTTTACGCAAAAAACAAATTATATTCACAGGATTTTGGGGAAGTTTGGGATTTTTCTTATAATTGGTACATCGATAGTGTATGTAAAGAAAAAGTCTTCCACGATGTTTAACGCCAAAATATTTATTAGATCAAAAGTTTTGATCCATTAAAAAAAGAGGCGAATTCTTTTTATAAACGTTGTAAATCGAGAACTATTAATCGGATCGAGAAGTATTTTTTTAGAAATACGCAATGAAACGTGTGCTTTAATCGCGTGCAAACGATGAACCAAGATATAATGTGTTAAGAAGTTATGAACGTCTAAAATAAACAATTGCAATTTTTACCAAAAGGTGTCCAGTAAAAGATCAGTATTGAAATCAAGGACTTTTCAAGGACATTTTCAGAAAATTTCCAAGACATTTCCAGGTTCTTTAAGGACACCAGGTTACGAGTGGTGTCCTCGCGCGCGAAATACGAAAGAATATTTATTGGAACAACCGTATCTATTTTACGAGAATCGTTTTGAAAAAAATATCATTACGCACAAACGTATACACGTAATTTTCAGCAGATCTGAGGTACATTTTTTGGGTTAGTTACTGATAATATTTTGAAATAATATCGGATTCAATAGAATACGGAAAATTCACGGACATTGCGTAGAGTTCAAGCACATTCAAGGACTTTTCAAGGACAGAAAAAATTAAAGGATATTCCAAGGACTTTAAGGACTTCAAGGGCCACTGGACACCATGAAAGGATGTCTACAAATACTCCGCGCTTTGTTTGTATGCTCACTGCACATTCCCTAATCAGAATAAAAAAATTTTTAAGACGGATTTTTATGCGAAATTGTTCGAAGAATCGATTGCAATTAGAATTTTTCAAATAAAACGTGCCCCTTCTGGTAAAAATTGCAATTGTTCATTCTAAACGTTCATAACTTTCTAACAAATAAATAACTTCATCGTTTGCATGCAATTAAAGTACAAGTTTTCCCATGTATTTCTGAAAAAAGTCTCGATCCGATCAATTATTTTGGAGTTACATCGCTTATAAAAAAAATTCACCTTTTTTCAAATGGATCGAAACTTTTGATCTAATTAATATTTTGGCGTTAAACCTCGTGGAAGACTTTTTCTTTATATACACTATCGATGTACCAAATATAAAACAATCCAAAACTTGCCCCCGAAATCCTGTGAATATAATTCGTTTTCTGCCTTTGATCATTTGCGCAAAAATAAATTTGGCGCTTGCCAATTTGTCAGGCGATAAGCGTCTAGCGCGTTCAGAAATAGGAGGAACTTTGGTAAGGACGTGATGATACACATAGTGTACCAATGTCTCAGGAGTCTGAGTGACTCTGGTAATTTCCGGAAAATCTATTAGTATCTGGTTAACAGGTTGATTCCGAAAATGCTCGTATCTCTGAAAAATCCCATAGTGCTGGGATTCGTGGTGGTATCTACCAATTTATAACTTCGCAAGTATGGAACAAGGCGATGATGAGCCAGAAGTTCGGCTCTGATATTCGGAAATGGGACTTTAGCTACACAGAAGTTCCACAAAAAATTGCGAAGAAGATTCAGGTTAGGAGAAATGTACTTTCCGCGTACATGTAAATAGGCGAATCATTTGCTGCAAATAGTGTACCAGTCGTAGAGATATTTTCAAGTTTTTTGTCGATTGGTAGCAACGAAACACCGGAACCCGCATCGATAAGGAAAATTAATCCCGAGCTGCAATCCCAAATATGGAGATGTTTGAAAACTGTATTGCCTAACCAGATTGTCTCGACGCGGAGAGGCCAATCGTAAGGGTGCCGGTTTTGGGAGTTGGCACGAGCTTTACTACTCGGTCGACTAGCGCGCTGTTGGGTCTGGATTTTAAGCTATTCAAACTCTTTCATCAGCCAGTCAGCTTGAGCTTCAAGAGGTTCGGGCAGAGCTTCTTTCGGAATGGCCGGAGTATTGAATTGAGGCTAACTGAACCGAAATTCGTAGATCCGCGCTCTCATCGTCCGCTAGAATTGCGGTGACGTACTTAGGAATGATGTCCATGAATATGGTCTCTATGACCTCCTCGTTGCAACCTCCGTCGTTGTAGTTGCGTATGCGGTTTAATGAAACCGGAAGTTTCCTGTCAAAAGACACTTCGCCTATGAGGAGCCGACGCAAACGAGCCTCGGAGAATCAGGCGATTCTCGTAATAATACGATCTTTAATTCACGTATATACGTTCGGAGGAGGCTGATGAGCTTGTATAGTGTTCTTGGTATGCGCGATTATGTCAACGTCAAGGTGGGTGATTAGGCAGTCAGCCATGGTGGCTTGATCTGTGCTTTGCGCGCGTCTGAAGGGTGCTTCGACCTGAGTACAGAGCTCCCAAACTTGAAACGCCGCAACGATGCCGCACGAGGGGAATCGTCCCTCGCCTGCCTTTGCCCCTCAGCCACTTCACCACCAAGGTCCCGTCTATACTCTAAGTCTATAGTATATATCAAACAGTTCGAGAGAACTGTATTGCCGGGTAATACAGGACAATACAGTTCGCCTCGCTGTTTCTTTCCCGGAATATTAGGGTTCGCGCACGGGCGTTCCTGCGTAGCCCAATGCTCGCACTAGTTTTGAACATCTGTCGAATCAGCTTCGAGCATTCTCAGTGGCTGCGCGAGAATTTCACGATTCCGAGTGGAATTGGCTACGAGTTTTATTCAAAGCTGAAATCTGTGACTTTCAAGGAGTTGTTATTAGATGGAGCCAGCAGTGTGCTCAGGAGCCAGACGTAATTTGTGATCTTCAAGAAGTGGTCAATAGATTGAACCACGGAATTGCGAGAAAAATATTTGTTTTGAAACAAATGCCACATTACAGTTTTGTTTTTATAGTTTCGAGATTGACAAAACCATATCTGCGACTGTTTTTCAATTTTTCTCTGCTGTAATTTGTGATTTCTTTTTTCATTATTTTTCAGTGTTAGATATTCAGCCATATTAGATTCGGCCCTCGCTCAAAGTGACAAGCGCTTGGCTGATACTCGCAAGGTTTTTACATTTTCATTCTGAATGAGAAGGTATTGGTTTTATGTGAAAATTGCCTTTCGCGGATTTGATGAAATCTCCACGTTTTGAGACCCCCTGAGTCAGAAAAAATAGTTTTTACGAAGGTGTCTGTCTGTAATCTGTAATCTGTAGTCTGTAGTCTGTAATCTGTACTCGAAAACTTTCGAAAGAATTATCAGATTGGATTGCCCTTTGCCACACATTTTGAGGGACCAAAAAGACAGGATGAGTTCGTTAACCAGCTATTTCGGATGAAAAATCGGAGGGGGGGAGCATTTTGAACATTTTTTTGGAATTTTTTTTCCAAGGCTCAAAGACTGTAAGTACGGTTTCTTGTAGTAGGTTGAAAATGAAACAATTTATCTTTATGATTTTTTTTGATAAAAGCAAAATTGTCAGAGTTATGGCATCTTCAAAATCCAAAAATATAAAAGAAAATGAGAATTTTTAGCCGAATAACGCAAGATGGAAAAGGAAGTCAGAGAGCACAAATGTTTCTTATTGTGAGCCCTACAAGACCGTGAATACGACTTTTCGAATTCTCTCAAAAAATCGAAAATTCCATTTTCGATCGCACGAAAAAAACGAAAAATAATCTGTGAACTCGATAACTTTCGAAAGAATGATCATATTCGATCGTGCTTTGGCACCCATTCTGAAAGATCAAAAATACAAGTTGAGTTCGTTAACCAGCTGTTCAAGATCAAAAATTGAAGAGGGGGAGCATTTTGACAATTTTTTTGGATTTTTTTTCCAGGACTAAAAAATTGTAAGTACAGTTTCTTGTAGTAGGTGAAAAATGAAACAATTTATTCCCCTCGATTTTTTTGATAAAAGCAAAATTGTCAGAGTTATGGCATTTTGAAAATCCGAAAATATAAGAGAAAATGAGAATTTTTAGCCAAATAACGCTAGATGAAAAAAAAAGTCAGATAGCAGAAATGTTTTTTCTTGAGAGCCCTACAAAATCGTGAATACGGCTTTTTGAATTTTCTTAAAAAATCGAAAATTCCATTTTTGATTGCACAAAAAATAATGGAAACTAATCTGTGAACTCAATACCTTTAGAAAGAATAATCATATTCGATTGTGCTTTGGCACATTTTTCAAAACCGAAAAAGAGAGGACGAATACGTTTTCCAGCTATTTTGGATGAAAAATCAAAGAGGGAGAGCATTTTGAAAATTATTTTGGATTTTTTTTCTAAGAATCAGAAAGCGTAAGTACGGTTTCTTGTAGTAGATAAAAAGTGAAACAATTTATACTCATGATTTTTTTTCATAAAAACAAAACGGTCAAAATTGTGGAATTTTCAAAATTCAAAAATAGAAACGAAAATGAGAAGTTTCAGCCAAATAATAACCGTAAGATTGAAAAAAATGTTAAAAGCAAAAAAAGGTTTCTTTTTGGGAGCCGTACAAGATCGTTTATACAATTTTTCGAATTTTCTCAAAAAATCGATAATTCCAATTTTGATCGCACAAAAAATAATGGAAAATGAACTGTGAACTCGATAACTTCCGAAAAACTGATCACATTGGATTGTGCTTTGGCACAATCTTTTATGGCCGCGAAAGAAAGGACGAGCTCGTTAACCAGACATTTTTGACCAATGGTTCTGGTTTTATCCATCAAAATCGCTTTTTGAAAAATTAAAAATGCATGTTTCCGCTCAAA
>WSXT02158661.1:0-10107 GCA_011762715.2 Neuroterus valhalla | reverse complement strand
GACTAGGGAAATGATAGGCGGAAAGTAAGAGAATAGGGAAGAGTAGAATAGAGTAGTAAGTGAAGAGCAGAAATGTTAAAGAAAGTAAAAAAATCAGCTTTCGTGAAATCGTATTCTCTCCCGCAAAGGAAGATGATTATGTGGAAGAGGGGGGGGGGGGGGGGGCATAAGAGGTGAAGGGAAAAAGGAGAGGAGAGGGATTATCAGGAGGGTGAGGGAGAGTGGTGTCAGGGGAACAGGAAAGTAATACGAGGAAAGTGGGAGTAGAGAGTAGAGGAGAATGGGGTGGTAAATGCAGAACATAAATGTTTACAAAAATAAAGAAATTCAGCTCTCGTAAAATAATTATTTTTTCAGGGCGGGAAGAGAGTTTTAAGATAGGAGTATTGCAAGGAAGGAGGTAGAGGGCAGTGACGGTTTAAGAGAAAAAGGGAAGAGTGGGGGAGATGGTATTGATGAGAGGAAAACGGGAGAAAGGGGAAGTGATAAAAGAGAAGTGGCAGAAGAGGAAAGAGAAGAATGGAGTGATAAGTGGGAAAGAAAGATGGTTTACAAGCTTTACAAAAAACAGCTTCCGTGAAATCGTATTTTCTCCCGCAAAGGAAGAGTACTGTCAAGAAAAGGGAAGTGTGTGGTTGAGGAGGAACGTAAAGCAGTAGGGGTGGAGGGACAAAGGGAGGGGGAGGAATTATTAGGAGGGTAATGGAGTGTAGAGGGTGGAGAATAGGGATGTGATAGGAGGAAACTGGGACAAGAGAAAAAATGAGAATAGAGGGGCAATTGCAGAGCAGAACCGTACGCAAAGTTAATAAAAATCAGCTTTCGTAAAAAAATTCTTCTCCCGAAACGAGAAGATAGTTTCAAGAAGGAAGAAGTGTATTGTGAGGTAAGAGATAGAGGGTGGTGAGGGGTTAAGAAAAAAAAGGAAAGGGGAGGAAAGGCAAGGGATAAGCGGGAGGGTAAGAGTGTGATGAAAGTGAAGTGTCAAAAGAGGAAAGAGAACAATTGAGGGGTTCGTAGGAAACAAAGCTCGTTTATAAACTTTACAAAAAACTGCTTCCGTAAAATCGTATTTCTTCCCGCAAAGGAAGGCGGCTTTAAACAGAAGGAAAGTGTGTGATTGAGGAGGAGGGGAAAAAGCAGTAGGGGTAAAGTGACAAAGGAGGAGAGAGGGATTCTCAGGAGGGTGAGGGAGTGTGGGGGCAGGTGAATATTGAAGTGATAGGGGTAAAGTGGAGAAGAGAGAAGAAGAGAATAGAATGGTAAGTGAAGAGCAGGAGTTTTAACAAAGTTAACAAAAATAAGCTTTCGTAAGATAATTCTTCTACCGAGACGGGAAGAGAGTGTGAAGAAAGGAGGAGTGTATTCCAAAGGAGGAGGCAGAGGGCGGTGAGGGGTTCAGAAAAAAAGGAAAGGAAAGGGGTAAGCAGAAGGGTAAGAGTGCGGTGAAAGTGAAGTGGAAGAAGAGGGAAGAAAAGAATAGGGTAGTGTGTGCACGACAATGATCGTTTTCAAACTTTTCAAAAAACAGCTTCAGTAAAATCGTATTCCCTCTCGAAAAGGTTGGTCACGGTGAAAAAAAGGAGAGTGTGTGGTTAAGGAAGGGGGTTGGAAGCAGTGGGGGTGAAGGATCAAAGAAGAGGGGAGAGATTATCATGAGGGTAGAGAAGTGTGTAGGGAGGGAAATAGGGAAGTGATATGTGGAAAGTGGGACAAGAAAGACGATTAGGATAGAGTGTTGAGCGCAGAGCAAACATGTTTACAAGGTTATGAAATTCAGCTTTCGTAAAATAATTTTTCTCCCGAGACGGGAAGAGGGTGTGGAGAAAGGCGAAGTATTTTGCAAGAGAAAAGGTAGAGGGCGTTGAGAGGTTAAGAACAGAAAGGAAAGGGAAAGGGTAATCAGGAGGGTAAGAGTGTGATGAGAGTGGATCAGCAGGAGAGGAAAGAGAAGAATAAAGTGATGTGTGGGAAAGAAAGGTGGTTCAGAAACTTAAAAAGGAACAGCTTCCATTAAACCGTATTTTCTCCTACAGGGGGAGGGGACTGTAAGTGAAAGGGAAGCTTGTTGTTAAGGAGGGAGGAGGAAAGCAGTAGGGATAAAGGGACAAAGGAAGGGTGGCGGGATTGTCAGGAAGATAAGGGAGTGTAAGGTGATTGATGAAAGAGAAGCAGGAGAAAACATAAGTGAGCTGCCGGATCGAAGAAGGGCACGTAAACTGATTTCGCTGGGAGTAGCGAGGCCTGTAGCCGCTCGGGTTTGAGCGACGTTCGAAGGCCTCCCCACTCCCAGAGAAATGAGTTCATGTGCCCTTGTCCGATACGGCAGCTTAAGTGATGAAAGAGAAGTGGCGGAAGTGGAGATAGAGGAATAGAGTGGTGCGTATGAAAGAGAAATGGTTTCCAAATTTTACAGAAAGCTGCTTCCATGAAATCGTATTTCTTCCGTAAAAAAAGGAGACCGTGAACAGAAGGGAAGTGTGTGGTTAAAGGAGTGGGTTGAAAGCAGTATGGGTAAAGTGTCAAAGGAGGGGGGGAATTATCAGGAGGGTAAGAAAGTGTGGAGGGTGGGGAATAGGAAAGTGATAGGAGGGAAGTAGGAGAAAAGAGAAGAGAAGAATAGAGTGGTAAGTCCAGAGCAGAAATGTTTGCAGAGTTAACGAAAATCAGCTTTGGAAAAATAATTCTTCTTCCAAGACAGGAAGAGAGTGTGAAGGAAGGAGAAGTATATTGCAAGGGAAAAGGTAGAGGGCGGTGAGTCAAGGAAAAAGAGGAAAGGGAAGGTGCAAGCGGGAGGGTAAAAGTGTGATGAAAGTAAGGTAGCAGAAGAGGAAAGAAAAGAATAGAGTGGTGTGCGGGGAAGAAGGATCGTTTACTAACTTCACAAAAAAAGCTTTCCATGGAATCGTATTTCCCCCCACAGAGGGATGGGACTGTAAATAGAAGGGAAGTGTGTCGTTAAGGAGGAAGGAGGAAAGCAGTAGGGGTAATGGACAAAGTAGAGGGGAGGGATTATTAGGAGGGTAAGGGAGTGTATAGGGTGGTAAATGGGGAAGTGATAAGATGAAAGCAGGAGAAAATAGTAGAGAAGTATAGAGTGGTAAGTGCACAGCAGAAATATTTACAAAGTTAACGAAAATCAGCTTTCGTGAAATAATTCTTCTCCCGAGACGAGGAAGTGAAGAGAGGAGAAGTGTATTGCAAGGGTTGAGGTAGACGGCGGTTGGGGGCAAGAAAAAAGAAAAAGGGGAGGAGTAAGCGAGAGGGTGATAGTTTTAGGGGAGAGGGAATTGATGAAAGAGAAGATGAAGAAGGGGTATGTGATAAAAGAGAAGTGGCAGAAGAGGAAAGAGAAGAATCTTAGAGTGGTGTCTAGGGAAGAAAGATGGTTTACAAGCTTTACAAAAAACAGCTTCCATGAAATCGTGCTTCTTTTCGCAAAAGGAAGGGACTGTGAATGGAAGGGAAGTGTGTGATTAAGGAGGGGCGAAGGAAGCAGTAGGGGTGAAGGTATAAAGCAGACGGGAGGAATGATCAGAAGGAGAAGGGAGTGTGAAGAAAGGAAAGATGTATTGCAAGGGAGGAGATAGAGGGCGGGTAGTGGTCAAGAAAAAACGAAAGGGAAGGGTGAAGCGAGAGGGTAAGAGTTTGATGGAAGTAAGGTAGCAGAACAGGAAAGAAAAGAATAGAGTGGTGTCTCGGAAAGAAGGATGGTTCAATAACTCAACAAAAAACAGCTTCCATGAAATCTTATTTTCTCCCACAGAGGGAGGGGACTGTAAATAAAAGGGAAGTGTGTGGTTGGGGAGTTGCGAGGGGAGCAGTAGGGGTGAAGGTACAGAGCAGAGGTGAAGAATTATCAGGAGGGGAAGGGAGTGTGAAGAAAGGAAAAGCGTATCGCAAGGGAGGAGGAAGTGGGCGGAGAGGGGCAAAAGGAAAAACAGAAGAGAAAGGGTAAGCGGGAGGGTTAGAGTGTAAGGGAAGAGGAAAGTGGAAGAAACGAAAGTGGGGAATAGAGTGTTGAATGAGGAGCAGAAAGGGAGGGCGAAAAAGTGTTGGGAAAGGAGTGTTGGAGGGGAGTAAGGGAGGGGAAGAGGGGTAGGTTCAAACTTCGAAATGCAACTTTGAAAAGGCTAAGAAACACTTTTCCGTAGGCACAAATATTTGAGTGTTCTATTTTTTAATTATTTTGAACAATTTGGATTAATTTTCACAACAATTGTTTATTGTATTCTATAGCGTCAAAGGGGGAAACCAAGGCTTTGAATCACTGTCAATGCATAGCCTCTTGTCTCTGGCAGACAATCACTTGCAGACGTAAACCATACCGCTGAAGTTTGCCTGTCCGCTAAAACTTTTCGAGAATATCTGTCGTTGATTGTACTGTAGAATTCACTTGAGGAAGTACTCCACACACGAGACAGAAATGAGGACCAAGGGGAAGTCTTCTCTTCTCTCGTTTTCCATCTTTCGCGCGCTCTTGTGACTATGCAACGTCGCACATAATTCCAGCGACCCCCTTAAGGGCCATTGCAAGCTCTTTCCTTTCGACGGTATCACATACACCTCAGCATCGTAATTAGAGTAAGGCGAGCTTCAAGACCGTAAAGTACGCGTTATACCGAAAAATTCTCAACAGAAGCTTCTTCATTCTTTTTAATGCAATGAGTTTGGATTTACAGTAGCGGTTCTAACGCATCTTTAGAAATACAATTATATATAGAAGAGAAATTCTCAAATCCATTTCAGAGCCTCCCACAAGGATCACCAGATAATTTTACGAGGAAACCAGAGACCAGTACACTCAAAAAAAATTCTAGTTGAACTAACCAGAATTCTCGTTATTCTTACCAGAAAAGAATGTTAAATATGCCCTAACTATAAATTCTGGTTAAATGTATAAGAACATTCTGGTTGATGATTTTCTGGTTATTTTAATAAGCATCTCTGGTAGATTTAACCACAATATCTGGCAAGACTTACCAGAATCTCTTACCAGACCTTTTTCTGGTAACTCAGATCTACGAGGTTCTGGTCAATATAACCAGGTATTCTAGTTGAGATAATCAGGTGTTCTGGTTCATTTCACTAGATATTATGGTTGATATTACGAGATATACTGGTACGTGCAATTATTTTTTTTTCCTAAGGTGAGTTGTGTAGGGTCCAGTCCGGCTATGGATCTGTACACAGAGAAAAAATTTCAGTTCATAAAAAATAATTCCTAAAAATATATAATTCAACATATAACATGATTTTTTCAAGATATACATGTACCTACTTATGATTAGTTGGTACATCGTAATTTTTAACGCTTAAATAACAATTAAAATATTGCACGCAACGGTGGGGATTTGAAAGCATAACCTATCGCACGCTAATCAACGAGCCTAACCATGCGATCATTGAGACTAGTTGTCATCAGATTGAAAAACGAGAAATGGATTCTTAAGCACAAGCAAATTAGAATTATATGATCTGAACATTCTGATTTTTCGGTATCCACCAGAAGTATGAAACTAAGATACTTTATGTTATTAAATGTGTTATTCCTAATAGTTTCAAAAATTTAATATCAGAATTTTCAAAAAACTTATTGATGTAAAAGTCACTTTTCCGAAGTAAAATTAGAATATAAAAATAAAACTAAAATGAAAATGGTAGATCCCTCCTCTGTATCAACCTCAATTCCCTCTAGCAAAATAAAATTTAGGGGTTGAAATTGACAGCCTCCCCTAGCAGACAGTGGGGAGAAACTTTTTTCGTAATTATTTAACATCAAAATGTACAAGATCCGTCTTCAAGATTTTAGGGAAGAAGATTTGAAAACATTTTATAATTTGTTATTGATGTTTGACACTTAGGGGTTGAATTTGACAGCCTCCTCCAGCAGATAGGGGGACAAACTTTTTTTGTAATTATTCAACATCAAAATGTACAAAATCCATGTTTAAGATTTTAGGTAAGGAGCTTTGAAAACATTTTAGAATTTTGGATTGATTTTTGACACTTAGGGGTTCAAATTGACAGCCTCCAACAGCAGATGGGGGGAAGAAACTTTTTTTGTAATTATTCAACATCAAAATGTACAAAATCCATGTTCAAGATTCTAGGAAAGAAGATTTGAAAACATTTTATAATTTTTTTTTGTTTTTGACACTTAGGGGTTGAAATTGACAGCCTCCCCTAGCAGACAGTGCGAGGAAACTTTTTTCGTAATTATTTAACATCAAAATGTACAAGATCCGTCTTCAACATTTTAGGGAAGAAGATTTGAAAACATTTTATAATTTTTTATTGATGTTTGACACTTAGGGGTTGAATTTGACAGCCTCCTCCAGCAGATAGGGGGACAAACTTTTTTTGTAATTTTTCAACATCAAAATGTACAAAATCCATGTTCAAGATTTTAGGTAAGGAGCTTTGAAAACATTTTAGAATTTTGGATTGATTTTTGAGACTAAGGGGTTCAAATTGACAGCCTCCACCAGCAGATGGGGGGAAAAAACTTTTTTGGTAATTATTCAACATCAAAATGTACAAAATCCGTGTTCAAGATTTTAGGAAAGAAGATTTGAAAACATTTTATAATTTTTTTTTATTTTTGACACTTAGGGGTTGAAATTGACAGCCTCCTCCAGCAGACAGGGGGGAGAAACTTTTTTGTAATTATTTAACATCAAAATGTACTAAATCCTTGTTCAAGATTCTAGGAAAGAAGATTTGAAAACAGTTTAAAATTTTTTAGTTTTTTTTTACACTTAGGGCTTGAAATTGACAGCCTCCACCATCAGATAGGGGAACAAAACTTTTTTTGTTATTATTCAACATCAAAATGTACAAAATCCGTGTTCAAGATTTTAGGTAAGAAGCTTTGAAAACATTTTAGAATTTTAGATTGATTTTTGACACTTAGGGGTTGAAATTGACAGCCTCCACCAGCAGATGGGGGGAAAGAACTTTTTTGTAATTATTCAACATCAAAATGTACAAAATCCGCGTTCAAGATTTTAGGTAAGGAGCTTCGAAAACATTTTAGAATTTTGGATTGATTTTTGACACTTAGGGGTTGAAATTGACAGCCTCAACCAGCAGATGGGGGGAAAGAACTTTTTTGTAATTATTCAACATCAAAATGTACAAAATCCGTGTTCAAGATTTTAGGTAAAAAGCTTTGAAAACATTTTAGAATTTTTAATTGATTTTTGACACTTAGGGGTTCAAATTGACAGCCTCCACCAGCAGATAGGGGGACAGAACTTTCTTTGTAATTATTTACATCAAAATGTATAGAATCCGTGTTCAAGATTTTAGGAAAGAAGATTTGAAAACATTTTAGAATTTTTAATTAGTTTTTGACACTTAGAGGTTGAAATTGAGTCTTCTCCAGCAGACAGGGGGACAAAACTTTTCTTGTAATTATTCAAAATCGAAATGTACAAAATCCGTCTTAGAGATTTTAGGTAAGTACCTTTGAAAACATTTTAGAATTTTCTATTGACATGAAGTGCGGCACTGCAGACGACACGCACACTCGATTGCGCTACCAGCGGCGTATTATAGGACCTCATTTACCAGAAATAATAACCAGAATACCTTTAACCAGAAAAAATCAACCAGAAAAAATTAACTAGAATATTCTGGTCAAAACAACTAGACTTTCTGATTGAAATAACCAGAAATTTTTCAACCAAACGCATCTGGTAACTTTACCCAGAAAATGTTTTTGAGTGTATGATCTTCGAAATGAAATTATTTTTTTCGATAGATAAAAACAGTAATTAACGAGCATAATGAAAAGAATACATGGAAAGAAGTTACAGAAAATATAAACACGTTTAATGAAAGAGAAGTTAAAAAACATGAAAAATTTGAAGGTTCCCCCTCTCAAGGATAAGTTAAGGAACTTTTAAAGGATGTTCTCCAATTGCTCAACAAATAAATATTTTATTGCCTTTCCTCATGTATGCCCTACATTGGAGAGAATAATCAATGTTTGGAAAGAAGAGAACTCGACTTTTCTTTAGAGAGTCCAACGAATCCGATTTCAATATTTAAGTAGTAACGACTGGCTTCAGTCGGACAGCCAATGCAAATATATTAGACGTTCGCAAAGAAAGATGGCATACCGATTAAAGTACATCGAAATGTTTCTTGAATCGAACGATAATGTTGAAATCTTATTTATTTGGGAAACCACTTTTTCCTACCAAAAAATATGTAAATCCACAATTCAGTTGAAAAATTATGCAATGTTTAGTAATAATTATTCAGTCAGAAACCTACACTGATTTATTTCCGGTCTCTCCCGGTCAAGATTTCGAATTTTCCCGATCAATTAAAAGTAACATATTCATGTTTGTCGCAAAACGGAAACATTTATTTTCTTTCGTGACATTTATTCTAAACATTCGTTAACCCAAAAGATCAAAAAATGCAGAATAAACTATTTTTGAAAGAAAGACTTATATTTTCCACAAAAAAATATAATTTTTCCATAAAAATTGGAACTTTCAAACTTACCTACCAAAAATACAGCATTAGAGTTTTCAACTAAAGCAAAGAATCTTTAAACTCAAATTTCGAGCTGAGGAAAAATTTATGTGTAACCAAACAAATAAATTTTTAACTGCAACAATGGAATTTCAAATTCGAATGAGTCGAATTTTCAGATGAAACAATAACTTTTGAAAAGAAACTTCCTAAAAAAGAAAAACAAACTTCAAACAATTTGTTACATTTTTAAACAAAATAATAAATTTTCAGAAAAAATGTCAATTTCACGAAGTAGCTGAATTTTTATCCAGACAGACGAATTTTTAACTGGGATGATGAACCACTAACTAGAATAGTTGAGTTTTTGACTGGGTAACTATTTTCGACCAGAAAATACCATTTTTCAATGGAATAGTTTGAATGCTGAACTGTAAAAATAATAATTTTTTACAATATTTTGTGACCTAAACATGGAGAAAGGGGTTCAAAATGTGACCAGTTACTCTCTTGTGGCTTAAACTTGGGAGGAAGAGGTACACTGAGAAAAACACGCAGTCCAGCAGCGTCCGGAACGCACTCTCTTTTAATGAATAATCTCTTTCATAATAAACCTATTACATAGCAGTTTTCTCCGAAAAATATGTTACTCACAAAATGTTGTGTTAATCATCTTGATTTGAAACTATTGTCAATTACTTTGTGTGACAAATAACGATGATTGAGAACTATTTCCAATGGATTTATACGCTCAAACCTGAACTTGTAGTAGTTACATTTCAAATTTCAATAACATCATTGAAACTTCAAACATTTTACACAAATTTCAAACTTTTTATTAATTTCAAATTTCTGGACCGCGACCTTCAGTAATTATGCTACGAATTTCGAAAAAGAAAATTATCAGCAAGTTTTGGAACTCTTAGAAGTCTTAAACCCAAATTTATGCTCATCCTAAATGAGAAGTAATTGAATTCTGAATTATATAGATAGAAACAACATTTTTGTAGGTTACAGAAATTCCAGTCCAGCGCGCACTGAGCTACGTCCGATTCAAATTTCAAATTCTTACCCTTGGACAGTAACCAGTGCGTTCCAGACGCTGCTGGACTGCGTTTTTTTTTCTCAGTGTACGAGATGTAACCAATCACTCTTTTGGGATTATTACTCGGAAAAAGGGGTTTGAGATGTGACCAATCACTCTTTTGTAATTTAAAATTGGAAAAAGGAGTTCAAGATGTGACCAATCACTCTTTTGTGACTCAAACTTGGGAGAAAGCGGTTTGGGATATGACCGATCACTCTTTCGGGATTCCATCTCGGAAAAAGCATTCGAGGTGTACCCGAACACTCTTTCGTAATTCAAACTTGGAAACAGCACTTCGAGGTGTGACCAATCACTTTTTTGAGACTAAAACTTGGGAGAAAGAGGTTTGGGATATGACCGATCACTCTTTTGGAATTCCATCTCGGAAAAAGCATTCGAGGTGTAACCAATCACTCTTTCGGAATTCAAACTTGGAAACAGCAGTTCAAAATGTGACCAATCACTCTTTTGTGACTCAAACTTGAAAAAGGGGTTCAAGATGTGACCAATCACTCTTTTGTGACTCA
>WSXT02158650.1:0-10107 GCA_011762715.2 Neuroterus valhalla | reverse complement strand
AAGGTGAGTGTTCATCGAATAATTCAATTTCAAATCAAATAGCTATATCTGCAACCAAATTGTAGAATTTTCAACTTAAATTATGAATCTTTAACAAAAAAAAAAAAAGATTTTTTTTTCTACAAACTAATTCAAATTCAAAACAACTAATTCATTGATCAGCCAAAAAATATGAATTCCCTACAAAACATGTAATAATTGATGTTTTAACCAAACATGTGAAATCCTTAGCCAGAATAGAACAATTTCCAAACAAATAGACGTCCATCTTTTTTTTTGAGGGAGAATTTTTATGTTTAGAATTTAATTGAAAACTGATTGATTTCAAATCTAATTATTTTTATCTGAATAACCCAATTTCAGATAAACAACACCAATATAACCTGAAGCTGTTGGAAATGATAAATGTTTTCCAAAATATAATGATTTTCGTTGAGAAGGAAACAATCATCGGTAAAAATGTTAACATAGCCTTAAATTTTTCCCAAATTTTTTATCTCTTTTCAATCTATATTGACATTTCCGGTGAGAACCGTTAGCTTAACCTATAAATATCCAGCAAATTCTAATCCTTTTTTATACCTAATAACTGATATAAAACACCAGTACAAAAAGTTCTCAAACTTTATATCATTGGCAATAAAGCATACAAATATCAAATGTACGAATATACTGTTTCAGAGAACCTTTTTTTTTGGGAACAATGAAAATTTTAGGACAAATCAATACCCACCCATTTCTTCGCAAAAACACTCAATATTGGAATCGAAATTATTTTGATACTAGATGGGAATGCGCTTGACAAAAATCCTAACCTTTTCAGCCAGTTGAAACCTATTGTAATTTCCAAGAACTAAAAAAATTCCATTAGTTAAAAAGAGATGAAGAAATCTCTGTCTCGTTCTAACCAATTGCATTTTTTAGTTTTCGGAGCTTATTATGGTTCGCTTGTGAGGTGCCGCATCTAGGTTTATAATATCTTTGGTTCAAAGCTGTCATTTTCGCCAACTCACATTCCCTTCTCTTCTTTTCTTCAACAGTAGTTTCCAGTCCTAGTTTTTTTTTTTCGTTACCCTTAGTAATTTTATGGTAAAATAGGATTATGGCAAACTGAAAACAAACAACTGTTCAAAACAAAACAGACAAGAGGGCGACGTATTTGTTTCAACACGACTTGCTCCATTTCGCTCCGAGTATCCGATATATGGCTGGTGAATATTTGAAAATTAAATAAAAGATAATTTTCTGATTTTTTTCCGAATGTTTTTCTAGAGACCTTGGTTATCGTTCTGGTCATCCATGCTGGGAGAAAATGATTTTATGCACCCTCTGCTTCGTGCCAGTGCAAAGCTTTTGTGAATCTTCTGGGATGGATCGATGTATTCTACTATCCCATCTCTCTGCCCCTTTTTCATTTCTCTACTCTAACCTATGTTCATGTGTACATATATCGATTTTCGTGACTCCAGTTTGGAGCTCGCTGAGCAACCAACCCTGCTTATATGCTCACAAAGTCGAGCAAGTTTAATGTTTTCCGGAATCGCATAACTGACAGAAAAGTTCAGGGGGTCAGGAGGTCACCTTCAATTTTCGAGAACCAGTCAAAAGTTCAATGGTTTCGAAGTTGTTTGCCACTTCATGAATTAATCGAGAGGAATCCCAACCCTCAGAAATAATTGAATTCACTTCATCTTCCACTTCCTGAAGACTCGTTCTTCAATGCTGAAATTCTTATCTGAATTTGCCCACTTATTTCTAAAAAACGGAACTTGGATAATAATATTAGTCAATTATTACCTATTTGAAGGCAAATAAAATTTAGGTTCGTTCAAATTTTGGTAATGATAGCTGAATTTTTAAGCCAATGGTTGAGTTTTCAACAAAGAAGATCCATTTTCGATTGAAAGGAACAGTTTTTAAAAACACAATTTAATTGATTAAATAATTTGATTTCCAACAAAATTATTGAACTTTTAACCATATGTGCTAATAGATTCTCTACCAAGAGACATGAATCTCCAATCCAAGAGAACGAATTTTGAAAAAGGAGTTTAATTTTCGACCAGAGAAGATGACCAGCAGACAAGTTCAATTAAAAAAATAATAATTCAACTTCCGAGAAAATAGATGCACTTTCAACCTTTCAGCCTAAGAGTAATAAAATTTAATTCCACTAGTTGAATTTTCGACCAAAAAAGATGACTTTAACAAAATAGTCAATAGTCTTCGGAAAAAGTTTCGGAAAAGGAATTCATTCCGAAATCTGCATCCGGATCAATCTCAACCAATCCAAAAAAAGTCCAAAATCTTGTTGGATCCAAATCGTTTGAAAAGTAATCCGGCTCAATTCAAACAAAATTTCCGATCCAAATGAATCTAAATCAATCCGACCTTAAAATGACTCCAACGATTTTCAATCCAAATAAATCCTATCCAATCCGAACTCGGATTCATTCGGATTGAAAATTCGGTTTAGATCAATCTGAGTTTGGTTTGATTCGGATTCATTTGGATTAAAAATTGGGTTTGGATTGGAAGTTCAGATTGAGTCGGATTGATTTTTAAACGTTTTAGAACGAACGAAATTGAGGACTTTTTTCGGATCGGGTCGGATTGTTTCGGAAGGAATTCCTATCTGAAACTCTCGCCAGGATTTTCAAGAAATGAATTAGTTTTTCTAGAAAATAGATGAATTTTTAATCAAATAAATCAATATTCAAACAAAAAGACAAATTCTCAATCAAACAGCTAAATTTTCGACTAAAAAATACAAGGTCAACAAAATAATGGAGTTTTCAACAAAATAATTAATTTTTTAACAGAATAGATGATTTTCAACCGAATTCCTGGATTTTCACAACAGTTACATTTTCAAACAAGAAAATGAATTTTCTACCAGAAGGGTGAATCTTTTTGCTATAAAATCATTTTTCTTGTTTGAAAATTCTACTACTTGGTTGAAGTTCAAACTACATTTTTTGTTGAAAATTCGTTCATTTTCAAGATCCATCCCCTTGGTTCAAGTTCACACATTGTGTTGAAAATTCATATATTTTGTTAGAAATTTTTTTCTTTTTGTTGAGCATTAATCTTCTTGGTAGAAAATTAATTTTCTTTTTAATTGAGAATTAAAATGCTCATTGAAAGAATCTACTATTCGGAAGTCAAACTGCAAAAAAATTCTTTTTTAAGACTCAGCTTTGTTTAAAAATTCATGTTTTTGCCGGAAGTTTATTTATTTTGTTGAAAATTCAAGTATTTTGTTAAAATTATTCCTTCTGGTCAAATATCCAACTGTTATGTTGAAACTTTAACTTATTTGCTGAACAATCCTTTTATTGTTAAGACTGACCTCTTTGGTTGGGAATGAAATTGTTTTCTAGACAACTCGTCTCTTTGACCTGAACATTCAACAATCCTGATAGAAAATTTGATTATTTAGTATGAAAAAAACTATTTTCACAAAAATTAAACTATTCAACAAAACTTTCACTTTTCTCCTTAAAAATTCATTTTTGTAGATAATTCGCGTTTCTGCCTTGAAACTTGAACAATTTTATTCGAAGTCGTTTTTCTGTAGAATATTATTCTGCTTGCCATGAAGTCAGTTTTTGTTATTGAAAATCCCACTATTTGGTTTCAAATTTATCTTTCTTGTTTAAAGATTCACCTACTTGGTCGAAAGTTGCATTACATATTTGGTTAGAAGTAAATCTATTTTTAACTTCATTCCTTTGGTAGTAAATTCGACTACTATGTTGGAAACTCACGTATTTTTTTGAAAATTAGTCTTTTTTGTAGCGTTGATTTACTTGGTAGAACATTTTTTTTATCTAACTGTTAAGTTTAGAATAGAGCTTTCTTGTTGAAAAATTCAACAGCTTGGTTGAAAGTTGAACTATATATTTCGTTTGAAGTGAATTTATTTTTAACATTCACCCGTTTGGTAGGCGATTCGGCTACCAGGTTGAAAAGTCATGTATTTTTGAAAAAATTCATGTATTTGGTTGAAAATTCATCTTTTTGTAGAATGTTAATTTATTTAATAGGAAATTCATTTCCTCGTTAAAAATGTATCTATTCGGTTAATAAATCAACTTTGTATTTTCTTGGGCTGCATTGTTGGAAATTCATTCTTTTCAAGATTTAACTCTCCAACTGATAATTCATCTTCTTATCGGAATTTGAAATATTTTGTTCAAAATTCCACTATTATGTTAAAGTCATCTTTTTTGGTCAAAAATGTAACGGTTTACTGGAAAATTCGTCTCTTTGGTAGAAAATTATCTTCATCAGTTAAATTTTTTAAAATTTAGTTACATTAAATTCAGTTAAAGATTTAACTATTAGGTTGAAAATTCAGCTATTTCGTTAAAAACTTATCTATTTGTTTATTATCCAGCTATTTATTTCAAAACCAAGCTATTTCGTTAAAAGTTCAATTTGTTCGATTAAAATTTAACTATCTAGAGTAATCGCTTTTGGTCGCTAATTACTCTTCTTGGGTGAAAATTCAACTTGCATTGCGTTACAAATACAATTGTTTTCTTATTAATCAAGCTATTTGGTTGAAAATCATCTTTTCCCTTCGAAATTTTTTTTTCTGTTAGAAATTGAATTAATTTGTTGGTAATCTTTTTTTGTCAAGAATTGAACTAGAATTAAACTAGAACTAGATTTAAATTAGAAATCGGTTCTTTCGGATAGAAAATTCATCTTTCATGGCTAGAAATAAACTTTGTATGCTTGAAAAAATGACTTTTTGGTTGAAAATACATCTTGAAAGGTGGAAAATTAAACTATCAGGTTAAAAATTTGGACGAACTCGAATTGGTTCTGCTATCAAATTGATAATAATTGACTAATATTACTATACAAGGGCGTGGAAATTAGATGAAAAACATGAAGGGAGAAGGACAAGAGTAAGTGATAAAGTATTACATAGAGATGGAAGAGAGAGGGAAGAGGGCCGCAGAGTTGACGCGATAAAAAGACAAAAAAAAAGAGGTTTCCGAAAATCGAAGTGATAGGAGAAAGAGGAAATATAGGCTATGAGAAAATAAAAGAAAGAGATAGAGAAAGTCAGGTACTAAGAGAGGAAATCAAGATACAATAAATGATATAAGGTGTTAAAAATAAGCTTTACCAAAATATCTGGAGAGAGGATGAGAGGAAAAGAGATGATCAAACATAGCTCGATGGAGAAAAGGATGTGATGTAAAAGAGTGAATATATTCGAAGGAAGATGAGAAAAGAAAATGCAGGGTATGTGAATGGATAGAAAAGACGTGGGTTCATCTATAGGATGGTTGTATGAGAGGAAAGAGGGAGAGAAGAAGGATTGCAAGAGAAGTTCATGAAAGTTCTACGGATGGAGGACTTGGTAGAATAATGGAAGAAAGAAGTATAATAAGTTAAAGGAGTAAGAGAAGAATCAGGCTAGGTATCAAAATCTGGGTAATGAGCGATGTAAAAAGGATTTAAAATAGATTCGAAGGAACGTAGGTCATGTACACCCCAAGGGGCAAAATTATAATAATAAGAAGAACCTTATAAATATAGAAGACTAATATTGTTATTAATTTTGTTTTTCAGCGTATTGGCCAAGAGGCGACAGTACAGCGTCGTCACTCTTTGGAGGAATGCCTGGTGGATATGGCTTGGGAGCGCATCATTTGCCCTCTGCTTATGCCATTTTGGGAAGAGGTGGTGCCGGTCCTGGTTATGGTGGTCATACACCGTCTTCAGCGCCTCCACCACCTCCTTATTCCCACAGCAGCCTTGGAACACTAAGTGTGGCTGCCAGCCAAGCTGCGAGCCTAGGTAATTTTTTTTCTACATTCGACTTGAACTTCTATTACAATTTCAGAAACTGAAAATTGGAGAAAACCCAAATTCAAATTACTATCTAGCGTCCAAGAATCAAGTTAATATCTGCAATCACAAGCACAATTTAATGTTTTAATTGGATCTTTAGGAGAGAGCATCCTGGGATCCTCATGGGTTTCGACCTGCTGAAGGTTTTTTCATTTTGATAAGGGTTGTTGAGTGAGCACTAGGATGGTCCAAAAATGCATTAAAAAATTTTTTTTCGAATTTTTATGCAAAACGCCTGGAAATAAGTTCGAATCCACAAAAAAATGAACGCATTTTTCTTTTGTTCTGAAAAAAGACGTTTTTGTAAATTTTATTCAGAATTCTCAATATTAGGTGAATCGAGATCGAAATTCACCATTTCTCTTCTTAATTAGTGACAGAATGCGAATAACATATTATTACTAATTATGATTTTTTTGACTGATAATTAGATGTTTATATAAAATGTTTAAACAATTCATTATTGTTTTTAGAAACTTTCTCTTAGAAAAGGGTTAGAAAGTCAAGGTTTTTTCTGCATTTTTCAACTTATTTTCAACGTCTCACAAGGTAATAATAAATTAAAGGACGAAAAAAATTGTTTGAACAATTTTCAATAATTATAACAATATTATCTTAGAATAATGCTGTAAAGTTGCGGTTTTTTCTGAAATTTTTAACTTTTTGCCCACTTTTCACTTGAAGTGAGTAATTATTTTATTTAATTTAGCAAAAATAATTTTTTAAACATACATCAACATTTTCTACGAAAATGTAAATGTTTGTAGCTATCTTCTTCTGGATTAATACTACATAGTTGCGGTTTATTTCTGAAATTTCTAACTTTTTATTTTTTTTCAATTAAATTAAAGTAATAATTGATTCATGTTGAAAAAATAATTTTTGAAAGAAATTATTATTATTGCTAATGATATTTCCTTTGCTTAATGGTATAAACTTGAGGTTTTTTCTGAAATTTTTAACTTTTTGCCCACTTTTCACTTGAAGTGAGTTAATATCTAATCCGAATTAACAAAAATAATTGTTAATGGCTATCTTCTCTTAGATTGGTACTAAAAAGTTGCGGTTTTTTCTGAAATATTCAACTTTTCTTTACCTTTTCAGTTGTGAACAAATAATAAATAAACATTAGAGAGAATCATATTCCAAATAGTATTGTATTGTTTTAAGTGAATTATTTTTGTTCTTTTCCCAATGTTCAAAAAAATTAATTAAAACAAAAAAGCTGAATTCATTCAGTGAAATTTAAATTCCGAATTTCCTGCTAAAATTATGTACGTTCAACGCAAAAATTGAATTTTTAAGGAGGTAGTTCAACTTTCAACCAAAGTGTTAAATTTTCGACCTAAAAATATAAGCCCTTTTCGGTTGAGCTTAATTCGTTCACGTTTTATCATTGCAAACGAATTATTTTAGGTTATTATTACACTGAGTGGGGAACCAACCCGCTGCAGGTATCTGATGAAAAATTCTTAATAATTGCTCAAATAGGAGCTAGTCGAATTTTGTGACTATATGTTTTTACACAAAAAATATTAGACTATTGAAAAATTTGGAAAATGTATGCGTATCAGAAAAGTATGAATTTTCAAGGAAATTTCCATATAAAACCGCAAAAAATTCGAATTTCTAACAAGGAAACATATCATCAACTTAATCAAATTCAAGGCAATTTAAGAGGTCAAATATGTCACACTCATCCTCGTGGAGTGATGTAGATTTGACGAACAGAGATCCTTCCGCACTCAGATTATTAATTTTTACACAAAAAATATTTCTAAGAGGAAATGTTTACAAACAATGACAAATTGTTTAATAAGCATGTTTGGTAATTCGCATTAATTATTACCTCACTGAGTGAAAAGTGGACAAAAAGTTGAAAATTTCAGAAAAAAACCGCAACTTCGTAGCATTATTCTGAGAGAATATTGATATGATTGATAACAAATTGTTTAAACAATTATTTTTAACTCTAATTGATTATTACCTCGCTTTGACTGAAACGTTAAAAATAAGTTGAAAAATCCAGAAAAAACCCTTGACTTTCTAAACCTTTTGTAAGAGAAAGTTGCTAAAAACCATAATACATTGTTTAAATAATTTAAGTAAACATCTAATTATCAGCCTAAAGTAGTATTCCATGCATTTGAAACAATCTGCGTTTGAAAAACCGCAAAAAAAATCATAATCAGCGCTAAAAACTCGAAAAACCCATTTTTTCACTCATGGGAAATTTTTGGGACCCTATAAAACAGACTTATGGGGGTGATATTTGAAAAGTAATATTTTATCCGCATTTTGTGACTAATTAAGAAGAGAAATGATAAATTCCGAACTCGATTCACCTAATATTGAGATTTTTGAATAAAATTTACGAACATGTCTTTTTTTTCTTATGGGAAATACGTGTTCAACTTCATGGGACTTGCGCCACCTCTAAATATTGTTTTTTTTCAAAACGAAAAAAATGCGTTTATTTTTTGTGGATTCGAACAAATTTCCGGGCGTTTTGCATAATAATTCGAAAAAAAATTTTGGACCACACTATAGGTTTCAAAAGTCCTGACCTCTCTACAAAAATTTGAATAACTCGGTGACGAGAAATCGCTGAAGAACAAAACAAACTTTATTGTAAAGGTCATTTTATTAGGCACAAATTTCCCATTCATGGTTTTTCACATATTGATTACATATGGAGTGAGGATAACGTGAAGGTACAAAAACACGGTGGAAAACGTAAATTTCATAACAGTCAACTTTGACTCGTTCTGGTTTGTTGAAAAATTGATAAAAAGGAATGAAAAAAGATCAGACGGCTACCTTGACATTTTGTCTGACTGTAAATATCATTAAAATTTTGAAATGTTGATTAATTGAGCTTACAGAGTTAATTATAGAGGAAGTTGCGATCTAAGCTCCAAATTGTGATAGAATACTCTGATGAAGCTCAAAATAATGCATAAAATTCAAACATCAAAATGAAAAAAGAATTACGGTTGTAAGACAAGCACATAATTGGCTACAAACAATTATTTTTTCTGGCTTTTTTTTGTAGCTTGGGAGCGTCAAGTGTTGTCCGGTCCAGCTCGGCTAGGGTCAACATTCACCTCTTCCAGATGCCTGGAAATAAATTTGGGTGCAAGTTTGAAGCCAAAGGCGTAGGAACTATTTTTGTTGGTCATGAAGAGAATGACAGCTGGAGAAATCTGAAACTTAAGTTTAGAAACGTTTTTGATCAACGAAAAAAGTCTTATTCCTGAACATACAAAAGTGCGAATTTTTATGCCAGAAATCAGACTTATACCATCCTACAAACTACCCGAAAAAGTTTCATCCCCCTAGCGAATGTGAAACACACCCCAAATCATCCCCCAAAACATGAAAAAATCATAAAAAATGCAATAACTCAAAAGTCTGAAATTTTTTTATTGAAAGTTACTTTGTTTCATGCCAAAAGATGGCAAAAAAAGTTTCATCGCCATCGCGAATGTAGAACTCACCCCAAATCATCCCCCGAAACATGAAAAAATCATAAAAATACACTAACTCAAAAGTCTGAAATTTTTTTATTGAAAGATATTTTGTTTCATGCCAAAAGACAGCAAAAAAAGTTTCATCCCTATAGCGAAAGTAGAACATACCCCAAATCATCCCCTAAAACATGAAAAAATCATAAAAAATGCACTAAATCAAAAGTCTGCAATTTTTTCATTGAAAGATGGTTTATTTCATGCCAAAATATGAAAAAAAAAATTCAAGTAAAATCTTCGAATGAATATCCGTTGCCTACGTCTTTGTTCTTTTTTTCATTTTCCCCAAGTTACCAGGCATCAGGTAGCTTGTAAAACGTGCCGATCATGAAGTTTATGTTGGGCTGACACTGCTCCTAATAACTCCTTTTATGCTCAGAGGAAAAAAAACTAAAAGAAAAAACAATCGCCAATAGCCAATCATATAACTGTTATGAAACTTTTTTTCTTTCTTCATTGTAATGTTTGAATTTTATGGATTATTTTGAGGTTTACCAGAGTATTCTATCACGATTTGGAGTTGAGGTCGCAACTTCCTCTATAATTAACTCTGTAAACTAAATTAATCAACATTTCAAAATTTTAATGATATTTACAGTCAGACAAAATGTCACGGTAGCCGCCTGATCTTTTTTCATTCCTTTTTATCAATTTTTCAACAAACCAGAACGAGTCAAAGTTGACTGTTCTGAAATTTACG
>WSXT02158649.1:0-18653 GCA_011762715.2 Neuroterus valhalla | reverse complement strand
TTTCCTTCCTGTTACAGGAATGCTATTCTGCACCCCCCCCCCCCATGCTGGGGCGAAATGAAGGAACGATCTTCAAAATAACCTGTAGGTCACAATTGTTCATCGATTTCCAATCTTTTTTTTTTTAGTTCAGTATCAAATTCTTAAGAAAGGTTTCGAGGCCGTTGCTAAAATTTGTGTTTGTTTAAATTTTTATAGAGCTGCAAACAGAGAAAAAATTTATTAACAATAATTATAGGCAAATGCAAGATTTGAACACTTTTAGACAGACATGAACCAAATTTTCTTCCGATTTTCTTCGAATCTCATTGCCTGTGATACGCCTTGATGTATTTTTGCCATCTTGTATAATCTGTTTTATTTATTAACAATAATAATAAACGAATGCATGATTTGAACAGTTTTAGGCAGAAACGACCCAAATTTTCTTCCGACTGTTTTTGAGTCAAAATTGCCTGTGATATACCTTGATGTATTTTTGTAATCTGGTATAACCTGTTTTATTTATTAACAATAATTATAAACAAATTCATGATTTGAACTGTTTTAGGCACAAAAGACCCGAATTTTCTTCCGATTGTCTTAGGATCGCATTGCCCGTGATACACCTTGATGTATTTTTGTCATCTGATATAATCTGTTTTATTCATTAACAATAATTATAAACAAATTCATGATTTAAACTGTTTCAGGCAGAAACGAACCGAATTTTCTTCCGATTACCTTCGAATCTATTTGCCTGTAATATAACTTCATGTATTTTTGTCATCTAGTATAATCTGCTTTATTTATTAACAATAAAAATAAACAAATGCATGATTTGAACCGTTTTAGGCAGAAATGAACCGAATTTTCTTTCGATTTTCTTCTAATTTCATTGCGTCTGATACGCCCTGATGTATTTTTTTCATCTCGTATAATCTGTTTTATTTATTAACAATAATATTAAACAAATGCATGATTTGAACAGTTTGAGGCAGAAGCGACCCAAATTTTCTTCCGACTGTTTTCGAGTCAAAATTGCCTGTGATATACCTTGATGTATTTTTGTAATCTGGTATAACCTGTTTTATTTGTTAACAATAATTATAAACATATTCATGATTTAAACTGTTTCAGGCAGAAACAAACCAAGTTTTCTTCCGATTACCTTCGAATCTTATTGCCTGTAATATAACTTCATGTTTTTTTGTCATCTGGTATAATCTGCCTTATTTATTAACAATAATAATAAACAAATGCATGATTTGAACCGTTTTAGGCAGAAACGAACCGAATTTCTTTCCGGATGTCTTTCCTGATGAATATCAAATTTCCATACTGGAAATTTTGTCGGAATGATTCATCTATAAAAATATTGAATGATATTCAAAGTCGAGCAGAAGAACATTCGGTTTGTTTCTGCCTAAAACTGTTCAAATCAAGTTTTTTCATATTGATTGTTGATTAATTTAACGATTCATATCATATGACCAAAATACATCAATGTGTGTCACAGACAATAAGACTCGGAGGGAATCGGAAGGAAGTACGGCTCGTTTCTGACTAAAACTGTTCAAATCATGCATTTGTTTATAAAGATTGTGGATAAATTTAACAATTTATATCAGATAACAAAAATACATCAATGTTTATCACAAAAAATGAGTTCCAAAAACAATCGGGAAAAAATTCGGCTCTTTTTTGTCTGAAACTGTTCAAATCATCCATTTATTCATAATAATTGTTGATAAATTAGACCATCTACATCAAATGAAAAAGAGTCATCAATGAGTCTCACAGAAAATGAGATTCGGAAACAATTGGAAAAAAAATTCTGCTCGTTTCTGCCTGAAACTGTTGAAATCATGCATTTGTTTATAATACTTGTTGATAAATTAAACAATTAACATAAGATGAAAATATACATCAATTTGTATAACAGGCAATGATATTCGAAGACAGTCAAAAGGAAACTCGGTTCGTTTTTTGCCTAAAACTGTTGAAAACATGCATTTCTTCATAATTATTGTTAATAAATAAAACAGATTATATCAGATGACAAAAATACATCAATGTTTATCACAAAAAATGAGTTCCGAAGACAATCGGAAAAAAATTCGGCTCTTTTTTGTCTGAAACTATTCAAATCATGCATTTATTCATAATAATTGTTAAAAAATTTAACAAATTATATCGGATACCACATTTTCATGATTATTTCACCTCATTGCTCTGAACGAAGGAGTTTAATGCATAAATATACTATATAAAAACATAATCCATCATACTGGCTTTTTTTATCAAATAATTATTTATGACAAATAACTTGACATATCAACAAATTTTTCTCTTCCGCCAAACCTTTTGTTCTAAACCTGAGCCCTGATGCTACTAAAAAAAATTTTCACAGAGAATCGAAAACAACATTTTTTTGAACCATCATTTTTTTCGCTATTTGCAGCTCTATAAAAATTAAAACAAAAACCAAAATTAAAAAATTGACCCTGACAGATTCCTCAAGAATCCAATTCTGAACTATTTAGACCAAGAAAGATGAGAATCGATGAAGAATTGTGACCTAGAGATGATTTTGAACATCATTTTTTCACTCCGCCCCACTGTGCTCCCCAAGACGTTGAAAGAGGGATAGGGATGAGTCCTTTATTATTTCTGTGACCAATCAAAGAAGTGCCTTTCCGTTCTTTCCTTCTTTCAAAAGTGTTGGAGAAGGGGCAAAGATGTGACATACTACATTTTATTGATCAGTTAGAAGAGTGCTACCCTGCCCCACAAGTTGTTGAAGAAGGGATAAGAATGAGCCAAAAACATTGCTTTGATTAATCACAGGAGTATCCTATTTTCCACACGATGTTGAGAAAAGGAGGGGAATGAGACCTAGATTATTCCTTCGGCGGAGAAGCTCTTTTTTCACTACGAGGAATTGGGAAAGGGCATATATGTGCCATTTCATTCCTGTGACCAATCACAGGAGTTCCCTCATGTCTTCTGCGAGACGTTGGAAAAAGGTTAAGATGTGACATACATTGATTCATTGAACATTCAGAAGGATGCTGTCCTGCCTTTGCAAGACGTTAGAAAAAAGTTGAAGATGCGACTTGCATTATTGCTGTGACCAATTACAGAAATGCCTTCCCTCTCCCTCTTTCCCCAGCAAGTGCTGAAAAAGAGGAAAAGATGCGCCATACATAATTTGTTCGACACTGACAAGGGAACTTTCCTGTCTTCCACGAGTCATTGAAAAGGGGATCAGAATGAGATCTTTCATATTTCTGTTTTCGAACACGGTAGCATCCTGTTTTCCACATGACGTTGAGAGAAGGAGGGAGTGAGACCTAGATTATTCCTGTGTCAAGGAAGATCTTTTTTCACCGCGAGGCGTTGAGAAAGGGTATAGATGTGCCATAAATCATTCCTGTGACCAACCACAGGAGTTCCCTTATATCCCCTACGAGACGTGGGAAAAAATTTAGGATGTGACAAATATTGATTGATTGAATATTTATAATGATGCTGTCCTGCCTTTGCAAGACGTATGAAAAGGGTTAAGGACGAGAGTTAAATTATTACTGTGACCATTCACATAAATGTCTTCCCTCTCCTTCTTTTCTCAACAAGCGTTGGAAAAGAGGTAGAGATTTGCCATACATCATTTGTTCGACCACTTATAAGGGTGTTATCCTGTCCTCCACGAGTCATTTAAGAGGGATGGGGATGATATCTCCAATATCTTTGTGACCAATCACGGAAGTGCCCTTTTGTTCCTCCTCACTCTCACAAGTGCTAGCAAAGAGGTAGAGACCAGGGGGTTCCAACTCTCATAAGGCTACGTGTAACACAAAATTTTAGTGGCGCCCTCCCGTTGAACTAGCTACTCCTCCTAACTCCACCGTCCTACCACTGCCCAACTCCGTACTCCATCGCCCCACCACCGTACTCTACTCCTACGTGATACGGGCTACGTGTGAGCAGCTGTGAGGTGTGGGGGGAGAGGTGGAGAAAGGAGGAGAGAAGAAACTCTAGCACGATTTCGCCGGAGTTGGAACCCCCTGGTAGAGACCCAGGAATGTTAACCCGAGATCGCTATAACCTGCACGCCTTAAACCGCAGGTAGAATTACCTAAAAATATAACGCAACTAGCAGCTTTTCTCTCTCCGACAGACTTCTTCAGGATATTTCCAGGGTGAACCTGTCTAGAGTTCAAGACATGCGGGTCATAGCGATCTCGGATGAACTTTTTTTAGGGTTCAAGAATTGCAGGTTATTGTACTCTAGGGTTGACATCCCTTTGGTTCAAGGCTTGCAGGTTATTGTATTCTGGGGTTGACATTCCTGGGGTTTAAGGCTTGCAGGTCTTGAGATCTCCAGGTAATCTTCCTGGGGTTTAAGGCTTGCAGGTCATTGCGATCTCGGGTTAACCTTCCCAGAGTTTAAGGCTTGCAGGTTATTGTGTTCAGGGGTTTATCTCTCTAGGGTTCAAGGTTTCTAGGTTATTGTGTTCTGGGGTTGACGTTCCTGGAGTTAAAGGTTCGCAGGTCATTGCGATTTTGGGATAACTTTCTTGGGGTTAGAGGCTTGCAGTTCATTGCGATCTTGGTGTAACATAACTCGATCTCACTCGATCTTTCCTAAACCAGGGATCATTTTTTACTGACCAACATCAGCATTTATTGATCGAGCATCAAGATGTGACCGTTAATCCTGGTACCGGGATCAATATATTACCTGCATTGGTCCTGCGCTTTTTCCAGGTATTTCCGCCTATGCGCGCGCATTTATTGATCCCACAAATTCTAGAACGATCTCTCCACTTCCTCTAATTTTGGAGTTTACAATTTCTCCTTTGAGTTACGGGCGCACCTATTTCAATTGTCGCCCGTGCCTTTATGCTAAGAGAATACGTTCGACAATTATTATTATAAAAATTATACTAGTATGAGAGTGGACTGGACCGTCTCAATGGGTTCACCTTTCAAGCGTTCAAGGTTTCCGAGTTATTGTTTTCTGGGGTTGACGTTCCTGGAGTTCAAGGCTTGCAGGTCATTGCGGTTTCGGGATATTTTTTGGGGTTCAAAGCTTTCAGGTCAACCCCAGGATACAATAACATGCAAGCCTCGAACCCTTGGAATGTCAACCCCAGAGTGCAATTACCTGCAGACCTTGAACCCTAAGAAAGTTCATCCGAGATCGCTAAGACTTGCATGCCCTAAACTCTAGACAGGTTCACCCTGGAAATATCCTGAAGAAGTCTGTCGCAGACAAAAAAGCCGCTAGTTGCGTTGTATCTTTAGGTTATTCTTCCTTGGGTTTAAGGCGTGCAGGTTTTTGCAATCGCGGGTTAACCTTCTTGGTATTCAAGGCTTACAGGTTATTGTGTTCTAGGGTTGACATTCCTGGGGTTTAAGGATTGCAGGTCATTGCGATCTCGGGTTGACCTTCCTGGGGTTTGAGGCTTGCAGGTCATTGCGATCTCGGGTTGACCTTCCTGGGGTTTGAGGCTTGCAGGTCATTGTGATCGCGGGTTAACCTTCTTGGTATTCAAGCCTTAGAGGTTATTGTGTTCTAGGGTTGACATTCCTGGGGTTTAAGGCTTGCAGGTCTTGAGATCTCCAGTAAACCTTCCTGGGGTTTGAAGCTTGCAGGTCATTGCGATCTCGAGTTAACCTTCCCAGGGTTCAAGGCTTGCATGTTATTGTGTTCTGGGGTTAATCTTTCTAGGGTTCGAAGTTTCGAAGTTATTGTATTCTGGAGTTGACATTCCTGGGGTTAAAGGCTTGCAAGTCATTGCGATTTTGGGAAAACTTTCTTGGGGTTTGAGGCTTGCATTCCATTGCAATCTTGGATTAACCTTACTGGGGTTCAAGGTTCCCAGGGTATTGTGTTCTGGGGTTGACATTCCTGGGGTACAAGGCTTGCAGAACATTGCAATCTTGGGTTAACCTTCCTGAGGTCCAAGGTTTGCAGGTTGTTGTGTTCTAGGGTTGACATGCCTGGGGTCCAAGGCTTGCAGGTCATTGCGATCTCGGGTTAACCTTCCTAGGGTTTAAGGCTTGTAGGTAATTGTTTGCTGGGAGTGACATTCCTGGGGTTTGAGGCTTGCAGGTCATTGCTATCTCGCCTTTACATTCTTAGGGGTTGAGGCTTGCAGGTCATTGCGACCTCGGGTTAACCCTACTAGGGTTTAAGGCTTGTAGGTTATTGTTTGCTGGGGGTGACATTCCTAGAATTTGAGGCTTGCAGGTAATTGCCATCTCGCCTTTACATTCTTAGGGGTTGAGGTTCACAGGTCATTGTGATCTCTGGTTATCCTTCCTAGGGTTCAAGGCTTGTAGGTTATTGTGTTCTGGGGTTGAGATTCCTGGGGTGTAAGACTTGCTGGTTATTTTCTCCCTAAGCTGTCTTTAAGATTTTTCAGATTCAGCATACATTGAATGTGAGTTCGGTCCATGTTTTATATTATGTATTGAGAGAATCCATTTAAAAAATAAGGGCAGTGTTTCTTCGAATGAGAAGTTGAAGGTTTCTGAAAGCGTGCCCAGATTTGAAACAGAATCAAAATTCTCGATGTGAGCAAGGCTCAAGCATAGCAAAAGACCGTGTTGTCTGCACTTTCAGGTTAGGATTTCTTGAAAACGTAGGGTGATGGAGCGATTCTGCGTTTAGATTCGAATTCAGCACATCAAATATTTTCGGGAACACTTGATCCAGTCTGCGTATGTGAAAATTTGTTGACCTGTGTTATTTATGGTTACTTATTCGTTTGCCTATTTTAGGGTCCATCAATGTGATGACCTGATTGCTCGTCCAACGATGTTTGTCATCTCAAACTGTGAGGACAAAAATTTGAAAAAGAAAATGGAGATATAGAAAAGAATTCCGGAAGAGAAAATTAAACTCCTGCAAATTATGCCGGAAAGTATAAACAACGAATATCGTATAATCTGAAGAATATCATGAAAATTGAATTCACAAACACAGATTTTATGAGTTCCCCAACCTTATACCTGGACATCGTTTCTTTATTTTCGATTTCTCAGACAAAAGGGGAATTCCTGAAGCAGTGTGGTAATTTCAGTTTCCTCACATAAATATTTCCTCCCATCAGACACGCCCTATAACATCTCACTTTCAAAAAGTTCCCGTTCGGTGCTCAGGGTGATTACGTTAAAAGCACTTTACACCTATTCTCGGCGATATAGTCAAAAAGAAGAGGTGATAAAATAGAGAGCAGGGCATAAGTCTTTCTTTTTACTTTGTTTCATTCGTAAGCTGGGCTCTATCCTCTATTTGTTCCTTAACCATTCTCGAACCTTGTATTGGATTTTGTTTTCTATTTTACTGCTGCGTTCACTTTCTTACAGAAATGCACAGAATATTCTGAGTAGGTCGAGCCCGCCAAGCAGAATTACTAAAGTACTTGAAGTGGCTTTTAGGTTTTGCTCCGATTATTAGAAGATGGTTGCAATTCGAGCCCTCAAACTTGTAAAACTTCATGATTTATAGGTCACAAGGTCAGAATCAGTGTTTCTATTTCTATTCTATTCCAATTTAAATTTTGAGTTAGATTAGATTAGAGTGGTCAGTTGGTCTTGGGGGCTAAGGCATGAGCTTTGGACCCACGCTACTGTCTGGTTGTGGGTTCGATTCCCGCCTCGCACTCTGGAAGAGCTTCGGCGGGCCACGGAGAGTCGTGAGCCCAGTACCTCCAGAGTTCTTTAAGTTCTCCAAGTATTAAGTAGCTGTTGCTCTTGGTGGTTCGGAAACCACCGTAAACTATAGGTTCCCCTCAACCCTGAGTTAGTGGTGAGGTGTGAAAAGGAATAGAGATAAGGTTATGCCGGGACTCTCAAAACCCGTAACAGGGAGAGAGTATAAACAAATATTCCAGAGTTACATTAGATTTTCGCGACTTACATTCCAAGTCAGATCAACGGTCAGGATTCTCTATTTCTATTTCTAAGGGTTTTGACTTTGGTTTCCTGCGTTTGGTGGTTTTTCGGCTTTCACGTTGGAGAAGGCTCTTATGGTTGTGATTTTTGACAAGGTCGGGCTTTTCTGTTCAAATTTTGGGTTTGATCAGAACTTGGGATTTTGAATCGCTTTGAGCTTTTCAGTTGTAAATTGAATACGGCATCTAGGATTGGAATTCCGGATTTGATAAGGGTTGCATTAGGGATTTTTATGCCGGAACAAGGATTCAGATTTCGAATTTCTTTCTTAACTAGGCTTTACTCATTAGTCTCGGAATTCCTGGATTCTGAGTAGGGGTTCTGTGATACTTTGGGTTTTCGCGGTTATGATCAACTATGGTTTCTCAATGTTTATTTTTTACTATAACAGGGTTTGTAGTTCTGAATATTGAGTGCAATTGGTGGGTCAGCCGATCGAGTTCAGGGTTGGATCAGGGTATTTCGTTTTTATTTCGAATTGAATAAGGGTTCTGAATTTCGAGTCTCAGTTTGTGGAAGCCGTTTGGATATTGGATTCATGGTTATGTTTGCCTTTGAAAGTTTAGTCCTCGTAATATTGAGCTCTTAATTGAATTAGCCTCGGTGGCTCAGGTGAAGCGCGTTAGGCTTCCGAAGAGGAGGCCTAAAATACGATCCCTGTGCCAAACCAATGGAAATTTTTCTATGTACTCTTACCGAGATTCCGGTGGTTCTGAAACTCACCACAAACTCTCATTTCACTCAGACAAGGCTATCAGCCTCTCAAGTATGAGTCGCTATGTCGGGAGGACTGTGCTTAAGGGTCACTAGTCAACTCTAAGTAGACTCGGAAAAAAGTTTGCGATTTCTTCGTAAAGAGGCTCCATGTCGAGAAACTATCGCTTGGTGGTCGCTAGCCTAGTTCAAGTGATTAGGACACACACATGCACTAGTGTGACTCACCAAGCCAGTGCGCCGAGTTTGAGGATCTAACTGTCGATTTCGGAAGCATCACTTCTTCGACCCTGCCTGGCTAGGGAGACTGCTAGACGGCACAGTTCTTGAGGCTCACTTCGTGTTGAGAAAAAGCCCTCGTCTTCTGCTCTACCATATAGTATGTCCCAAGCCCGTGTAGCGAGGCTGCCAGATGACATAACGGTTGACGCTCACTTCGCTTTGCGAAGAGGCTTTCATCTTCTGCTGTGCCATGTAGTATGTCCCAAGCCCACGCAGCCAGGCTGTCACTAGACAAAACAGTTGACACTCACTTCGCGTTGTGAATAGGCCCGCGTATTCTGCTCTGCCATATAGTATGCCCCGAGCCGCGTAGCGAGGCTGTCAGGATACATAGCTGTTGACGCTCACTTCGCGTTGCGAAGAGGCCTGCGTCTCCTGCTGTGCCATGTAGTATGCCCCAAGCCCACGTAGCCAGGCTGTCACTAGACAAAGCAGTTGACACTCACTTCGCGTTGTGAAGAGGCCCGCGTATTCTGCTCTGCCATATTGTATGCCCCAAGCCCGCTTAGCGAGGCTGTCAGGTAACATAGCGGTTGACGCTCCCTTCGCGTTCTGAAGAGGCCCGCGTATTCTGCTCTGCCATATAGTATGCCCCAAGCCCGCATAGCAAAGCTATCAGGTAACATAGCGGTTGACGCTCACTTCGCGTTGCAGAAAGGCCTGCGTCTTCCACTCTGCCATATAGTATGTCCCAAGCTCGCACAGCGAGGCTGTCAGGTAACATAGCGATTGACGCTCACTTCGCGTTGCGATGAGGCCTGCGTCTTCCGCTCTGCCATATAGTATGTCCCAAGCTCGCACAGCGAGGCTGTCAGGTAACATAGCGATTGACGCTCACTTCGCGTTGCGATGAGGCCTGCGTCTTTCGCTCTGCCATATAGTATGCCCCAAGCCCGCTTAGCGAGACTGTCAGGTAACATAGCGGTTGACGCTCACTTCGCGTTGTGAAGAGGCCCGTGTATTCTGCTCTGCCATGTAGTCTGCCCCAAGCCCGCATAGCAAGGCTGTCAGGTAACATAGCGGTTGATGCTCACTTCGCGTTGCAAAGAGGCCTGCGTCTTCCACTCTGCCATATAGTATGTCCCAAGCCCGCATAGCAAGGCTGTCAGGTAATATAGCGGTTGACGCTCACTTCGCGTCGCGAAGAGGCCTGCGTATTCTGCTCTGCCATATAGTATGCCCCAAGCCCGCATAGCAAGGCTGTCAGGTAACATAGCGGTTGACGCTCACTTCGCGTTGCAAAGAGGCCTGCGTCTTCCACTCTGCCATATAGTATGTCCCAAGCCCGCATAGCGAAGCTGTCAGGTAACATAGCGGTTGACGCTCACTTCACGTTGCGTAGAGGCACTCGTTTTCCACTATGCCAAGCGTCAGCCTTGCTCACGATCGGCAGGTATTCAGAACCTTGGGGAGAGCGTATGCAACGATACCTGACTCGGTGAAGGTGCCCGGATTTAAGGTACTGCCTAGAGATACACACGGATGCAGCACAATAGGCTTTCTAGCCTGAGTGCGACCGGAATACACCCCCTCCACCGCTTCTTAAAAAACTAAAAACTAACTAAGCTTTTATTCCACGGTGGAACATGTGTTTGGTTTCGATTTCCAAACAGGCTTCCCTCGTTGTGGTTTTCGACTGAGTCAAGCTTTCCAATTCAAATTTTGAGTTCAATCAGTGTTCTGAGTATCAGGCTGAATCAGTCTTTTGAATGATGGGTTGAATCAGGCTTTCAGTTCGTGATTGTTAAGACTCCTAAAATTACAAAATTGGTTTTTGTTCAATAATGCCTTTGCAAGTTGCATTCCTGAATGGGATATGGGTTCTGGATCCTGCATTGACGGTTGGATCAGGTTTCAAGGAATATCTTTCGTGTTTTTGGATTTGCACTACAAGATTTTGACTAAGGTCAGGTTTTTAGGACTTTTGTAATAGTTCCGCATTCCGCAGTTTCTGATTGGATCAAGCATACTGCTTTTAGGTTGATTCAAACTGAACCTGTTCAGATTTCCGGCTTGGTTACGATTTGCATTTAGGAGTCCTGGCTAGATCAGGGGTTTCGATTTCAGATTTCTGGCTGTATGAGGCTCTCATGAATGGTTCTCGTATTCTTGGGTTTTGAGTTGCAGGTTTTTTACAGTAAATTTTCGTTTGTAGGTTTCAATCAAAATCAGGATTTCCCATTTTTAATGTTGAGATGATTTTGGAATATGAATTGGATCAGGGGTTCAGTGTGGTGTCTCAGATAAAGTTGAGTTTACGTCAGGAGTGTCCAACGCAAAGCTGGCGCGCTTTTCCTTTTTTCCCCTTCTCCGAGTGTTTTTTCGAGAATTCTCTTCTCGTTTCCCCTCTCCACATCACGCTTACCGCATGCACGAATTCAAAGTGGTGAGAGAGGGGATGGATGAGTTACAGTTATTTGCAGCGTTGCTCATGCGTTGGGCACCTTTAATTCACGCGTTTTAGCCTAAATTAGGTTTTGCAAGTATTGATTTGTGTTGAGTTTGGATTTCAAGTTTGTATTTTGGATTTCTTTCGAAGGTTTGAGATTACCACTCAGTTGTGATATGTAGTTGAGTTAGAATTCCGGGTTCAAATTTTGGGATAGATTAAGTTTGACGGTTTGGACGAAACCAGGTTTTTGCGTTAAGGACTGAATAGGTCTTTAAGAGTTTTGATAATAATTTCGGTTTGCGTTTTTCTCTTAGAATTTTTGATTGGATTAGGAGTTTAGATTTTCGACTCTCAGTTCGATAAGGCCTCTCTAAAAACCGTTTTCGTATTTTTGGGTTTTGATTTTGGGTTTTTAAATTGGGTCAGGTCACCTATCACCATATGATAGTTGGACCATCATTACAAGTTTCGATTTTCGATAAGGTCAAGCCAAAAGGTTACGAATCCAAGGTTGGATGAGTGCTTGTTGGAATTTTGAGTTCTGAGGTCAGGATATAGGTTCAGCTCTCTGTATTATGTCAATTACGCTTGTAACCTTATTATGCCATGATGCATTTTTAACCTAATTGGGCATTTCTGAGAAGGTCTGGACTAACTTTTATATCTTTGTCACCGGACTCTTTCCTTCTTTCTACTCCTTCCTTCTATATGTACCTTCTTATTCTCTCAGATATGCTTTCTCCTTAGACATAAAGTTTTCTCCTTTGAAAGAGAAGATACTAGATTTTCTTGAATTCGGAAGCAAAGACTTGGTTTCTCATTTATACTTTCACGGCAAGAGTATTACGTTAAAATGTATTGCTTGTTATGTATGAAGGAGTCGTTGTTATCCTTTGTGTATATTGAAAGAATTTTTTTTATCAAGATCGTCTCATCAGTATCTAACAGTCCTGGAAGGGAATTCTATTCAAATTCACAAAGGCAGTACATAAGCATCGTATTCGTAAATAACGGGCAAAATTTAATAGGCACAATCCTTTGTGTGTATACTCTGCTGAAGTAAAAAGTCACCGTGGAATCATTATATAAAAATTATTCAATGTAAAATCACTGAGTGTATTACATGCACTAAAAATTCAAATTCCTCATCATCTAGAAAGAGTGACTAAAAATTGGTTTAAGTAGAGAAAATTTTTCTCCAAATCAGTCCTATTAATGAAGAATTCTGATGAAACCTCTCTAATTTCTGCAGAAAATTTATACGAGCCTCCCGGATATGTTGAATCTTGTGCTTTGCATTCAATTCTCTCTTATTGTTTCCTTGATGACTTCGGAAAAGGTATGGAGATCATAGGTAACTTTTTTGTCATTTGGTAGGCGTTTAAAAAAAGAAGAAAAGAACGCGAGTTCATAATGAGGATAGAAGTGACATTTGTAGAAACAAAGATAAGTTTGTAAGAGTTCTGTTGTTTTGAAATTTGTTCATTAGAAGCAATCGCAATTATTTCTTTATTGACCTATGGAAAGGAGTTAATTGAATAACAACTTGTTTACAAAAAACGTTGTCCTTTTATCATCGCAATTAATCACAGTGTGGTTTTACAGTATTCAGAATAATTTGAACAGATGCTCGAGTATTACACATCAGTCTTGTAATCTCAAGTAAAGATTCGCGTGCGTGGTTACTCAAACGTCTTCCGCCAGCATTACCTGAAACAATTTGTTTGGAGCCTGAGCAGCGCACCCAGCTGAGAACAAAAAAAAAATACGAGTCTGGAGCCTGTGCAGCATGCTTGGCTAATGATAATAAAAAAACGAGATCAGTACAGGCGGTCTGGAGCCTGATCAGCGTACCCAGAGAAATAGGTGGCGAGCTGTTTGAAGCTTGAATATCGTGCCTAGAAAACGGAATTACAAATATGAGCAAGTCTGGAGCGTAAACGGCGTACCCAGATCAGAAAACAATAGTATATTGAAAGAAAACAGTGTCTAGAGCTGGTGAATCGTACCCAGATAAGAAACAAAATAGTATATGGAAACAAAGTGGTGTCTGGAGCTTGTGCAGCGAACCCAGATAAGACAAAATAGTATACGGAAACAAAACGGTGTCTGGAAGTTGTGCAGCTCAGGTAGGTAAAACAAAATAGTATATGGAAACAAAGCGGTGCCTGGAGCCTGAGAATCGCACCCAGCTAACAACAAATCAAAATACGAGTCTGCAGCCTTGCAGCATGCCCAGATAATAAGAAAAGAAAGAGATCAGTACAAATATGAGCAAGTCTGGAGGATTAGCAGCGTATCCAGATAAAAACAAAATTATATATGGAAACAAAACGGTGTCTGGAGCTTGTGCAGCGTATCAAGGTATAACTGGGAGGAAACAAAAAAGGAAGGAGAAACCACGATGGGGCCAGAAGAATAATCCTTATTTTAGAATTAAAAGGTCTGGAGCCTGTAGCAGCGTACCTAGGTGAAAAAACGAACCTTTACAATCAGAGGGTATCCTTGATCGTCACCGGTTAGGCGCTGGTGGACTTGAAGACCGTGTCCTGGCAGGATCACTGTCGTCCGCTCAGTCCCTTTATCCGGGTCCAGCAAGCCCCTTTATAACAGGTTCTGCTGGCCTTGGTTTCGAGGAGGCTCGTCCCACCGGTCCTGCGTGCTCTGGCGTTGACCGTGCCGAACTACCGGATCGTTTGAATCGATTTTCGCGCCGGGTAGACTTCACTAGGAATCCTGCTAGGGCGCTGGATTGCCTAGTCGCAGAGGTTTGTGGCAACCATTACAAGTTTGAAAATGGAAGGGAAGAAAGGAGAGAAATTCAAGGCATTGAAAGGACTCAGGAGGGTATATAAGATGTAGAGTGAAGCATACTTGGAAGATGAAAACCAAAGATGTGCAAATGATGTATGAGTTCTGCTACCTAGGTTCATAGTTCGGATCGAGAAGAGGAGACCAGCTGCAAGTGAGAAAGAGAACTAAATGTGCGAGAAGAGTAATGGGGTGAAACATGGGAGAGGAGAATGAAGAGTTAATCGAAAATGAAGGTGTGGATGTTCGAAGTACTAATATGGTCATTGTTAGGTTATAAAGTAGAAGTGGAGGGATGGAAGGAATACAAGAGTGTGGAATGTCTGCATGAGAGAAAGTTCATGTTGATCAGGGAACTGGGAAGATTCTCGAATTTTGGAGAGGGGCGTTTTACCGAAAGAATATGCATGATGAGACGAGGGAAAACATGGGACGTTTGAAGTGGGCAGAAGAGATATAGAGGAGGTCTAATTATGAAATTCGAGTGAGGGGGAAGGGATGATGGAGGAAGAGATAACGGCGCACCAGTGTAAGGGAGATAAGAAAAACTCAAAGCCAAAGTACAACAGATGGTATAGGATGGTGGATCTGTTTTGAGTATGTTAGTATGGGCAAAAATCATGTTTGCATGTACTGGATAGGTGCAAAGGTGACGAAGAGGAGAAGAGGCAACTAAGTGGTTCCGCAGCGAATGGACAGCGTAAGGATAGGATGATTCTGCTAGTGAGTGAAATTGATTTCTTCTAAGTACTATTTCCTACTATATGAATTGAATTTATGCGTCTCACAATGATTACTAAGTACCAAGGCATGAGCTTTGTACCCCCTCCGTCGGGTTGCGGGTTCCATTCCCACCCAGCACTCTGAAAGAGCTTAGGGAAGCCACAGAGAGTGGTGAGTGTGTTACCTCTAGAGTTATCTACGTTCTCTTAGCACTGAATTGCTGTTGCTCTTGGTGGTTCAGAACCCACCTTGAACTTTAGTAATCTCTACCACTGAGTTGCTGGTGAGGTGTATAGATGAGTAGAGGGGAAGTTATTTATAAACTACTGAATGAGTAGACCCTGTCTACAATATCGTCTTCCGCAGACTTCGAAAATATCACAGAAAGTCTTGAATGTCTGCGACTTCAACGATCTTTGAAAGGAACACGAGGATGCCGTAATTGCAATACAGTCCGGGATGAGCAATGAATAGACAATCGTGGGAGAGTTGGTTGTCAAGTTGAAAAGCCCTCGATGGAAAAGTTATAACTCAATTATACGCATGAACACAACAGACTGGAAGATAGTGAATAGTTATCAAGTTGAGGCGTCTGTAAGGTGGAATGGAACCACTTTGGCGGGTTCGTTCGTATCGGAGAGATATCAAACTTCCATTTCTTCGTGCAGTACTCCGCAGTGAATACTATGTTCACAATCTGCACAATCTCAGAATAAAATTTGTAATGCCACACTAATCCCATTTCTCAATTAATATAGCTGAAGAGTTCTGTACTCCAGTAAATTCGTGAGGGGATTCGTAGCAATTCCGCGCTTTGGAACTCTGATGGCAGATAAAAAGGGAGGAAAATAGGATGAGAGAGATGAGAGTATTGAAAGATATGATGAGCATATTTAAGGTCAGGGATGAGGAAAGGATCTCTGAGATAATGCTTAGCGAGAATGAAAAGGAAGTTGGGATGGTCGAAAATGCAAGTGTTTGAGGCTACGACGGATATTCTTGCAGATCGAGAAACGAAAAAAAGGTGGAGAGAGGAAAAAGAAGAACAAGTTTAATTGATTGAAGCCCTAGAATCAAACAGTCGGACGGAAGAGGGAGAGGTCTAGATTTTGAAGATTGAAATAGGAGCCATAGCGAGGATGGAAGGGGCTAAGGGAAACGGAATGATGGTGAAAGAAACGAGAGAGATGTTTTTGGTTACATTAATAAGTAATGAGTAGAGGTTGAAGATAATAGGGAAAGAGGACTCATCAGAATAGAGGAGCAAAAGAGTGGGAAAATATACGAATCGCCGAGGAAGGAGTCGGAAATGGCAGATGAGCCAAAGATTATAAGAGGATAGAAGCATTGGCAACGAGGTATTAGTAGAGAGAGATATAATTTAGGTAAATGGAGGGTTAAGAATCTAGGATGAAGAAGCAGAAGAAGCAAGACCTATTGAAGGCAGGGAAAAAGAAGAAGTAGATGGGAATAGGAACAAGGATAAGAGAAAGGTAGTTGAAAAAAGGACAGAATAATGATTAGCAGGATCAATGTAAACAAGTAAGAGTAGATAGTATGCATTTATAGTATAAGAGGAGTAGAGGAAAGGCGGCAAGTTATAGGAAGATAATTAAAAGGAAGAAAAGATGGGCTGGAATTAGTAGGGTTGTCTTGATGACTGGTTTAGAGATCAACTAGGAGAGTTATAGGATGGAGAGGAAGAAATGAGGAAATCCAAACAGAGCAGAATATACCGAAAAGGTAAGATACTTCTGAACCTGACAGGAGAGGCAGGATAGTTGTTTTGTAATGGGAATACGGAGGAGGGACAAGGATGGTAAAATATCATTTACAGGGAAAGGATAAGCCGTAATAGACTACATTTTGGCAGGAGAAATAACAATAAAGCTAATGGTGGGAGTGGATGTAAGTTATAAGATAGGCACTTAGCAATATCCAGTAAAAGTGTTAAAAGTCTGCTAGCGAGGAGAAAAATTTGAAAAATTTGGGAGAAAGAAGTAAAATAATAATCTATACGGTATGGAACAGGAAAGGATGGACTAAATTAAAGAAAGTGTGGAGGACTTGATTTAGAAGACAAGAGAAGATGTAAGACTCAAGGTAGAGGAAGGGGGGCTTCGTAGGAGAAATCCTGAAATAGAAATTGTAAGAAGGGAAGGGAGTGGATAAAAAAGAGTGTAAGAGAATAGGGGTCAACATAGATTGACAAGAGCGAGCACGAAAGCAGAAGACTAGTAGGCGGGACTGTTGAGTGAGAAATATGAATGAGGAAGGATGATTGGATGGGATGTAAGAGGGGGAAGAGGCATAGTATAAAGACGAAAATGCTTTTATAATGAACCTAAAACGGAGGAAAACAGGTACGGAAAACCTAAATAAAAACCTGAACCTGATAAAAGAGACAGGATAGTTTACCAGCCATTCAAGTGCAAAGGGTGATGAATATAGTGGAATAACGTTCATAGGTAGAGAGAACCTGTAGTGGATTACATGATTGCATGAGGAAGAAAAGGTGAGCTGGTGTAGAGAATGGAAGTGAGCGTTTTCTTATTAGTGCGACGCTGAGGTGTGGTAACTTGAGGCGTTGTGGATAGTAGAAGTAAGTGAGAGAGGACAGAAAGGTAAGCAGGGATCGCTGGGAAGAAGCTGAATAAGGATAATCTGGAGAAAAAATTAGGGAAGGGAATCTGAGTGGACTTAGAGGAAAAGAGTGGGTGAGATAAAAAAAAGTATGAAAGGAGCGAATGAGGAGATAAATTGAGAGTTAAGACTCAAAAGGAGATGACAAATGAGTAAGGGAAGAATGGTTGGATGACGAGTGTAAGGGATGGTATAACACGAATAAAGCATGCTGAATGAGGAAAGAGGGAGAATGGAGAAAGTGAATGGGAAGAGACAAATCAATGTGTAGGCGGAGTACCTCAAAGGATTGATGACGGTTAGAAACGGACAAAAAGGGAGGAAGAGAAGAAGGCAATAGATTGGGAATGAGAAGAAGTGAATGGGCAGGATGTTCGCCCGGATGGTTGAGGTACGGGACTAGTGATAACGCTCATAAGGAGAGGAATGGTCGAAACTGTAGGTCCAAGACAATGGAAGCATTACATACAATTCTGGGGGCTTAAGAAATTATATAGGAATTTTCGGCGGGAGAGAATGAAGCTAGTAAGAGAGAGAGAGAGAGGAGAGAGAGAGGAGAGGGGTGGAGAGAGAGGGAGGACCGACAGTTATAATAGAGAAAATGTTTGTATGTAGTTACTTGATTTGGAATAAGGATGAGAAATCGGAAGGGAGTTAGGGAATTAGGTCACCGACCTAGTTTCCTCCTCGTTTTCTCTCGTATTTTGTTCTCTCCTTCCTTTATTACTCTTCCTCCACCTTTCTGACCTGTTTTTTCCTCTTCGTCTCTTCGTCTTTTCGTCTCTTCGTCTCTTCGTCTCTCCGTCCCTCCGTCTCTCCGTCTCTCCGTCTCTCCGTCTCTTCGTGTCTTCGTTTCTTCGTATCTTCGTCTCTACGTCTCTCCGTCTCTTCGTCTCTTCGTTTCTTTGTCTCTTTGTCTCTTCGTCGCTTCGTCTCTTCGTCTCCTCGTCTCTTCGTCTCTCCGTCTCTTCGTCTCTCCGTCTCTTCCTCTCTCCGTCTCTTCGTCTCTTCGTATCCTCGCCTCTTCGTCTCCTCGTCTCCACTTTTTCTCGTCTCATCGTCTCTTCATCTCTTCGTCTCTTCGTCTCCTCGTCTCTCCCTCTCCCTCTCCCTCTCCCTCTCCCTCTCCCTCTCCCTC
>WSXT02158638.1:0-10107 GCA_011762715.2 Neuroterus valhalla | reverse complement strand
TAAAAAAGTAAAAAACCGTAATATGTAATAGTACGTAAAGTAGTATCGTGCGTGTCAGCTTCACAGCATTTACTGCGGACGGGTAGTACCAAATTTGGCTTAAAATATACCCTGCTCGGCGAGTAGCGAATGTGTGTATCGGGCTTTACGTACGCTTCGCCAGACCCCTCTATACACAGGTTTGTGCATCGGCCTGTTAGTTTCTATGTCTATGATTGAAACTCTAATTTCCGTTGAACGCTGCAAGTATTATATCACCACACCTTTCTGTACGGGAATTGATTCTGTCAACGTTAAGTGAACAATGCTGTGTTTTCGGAAGCTAAATTATAAGAGATTGAAATCATTGTATTTCTTGGTTGCTTTATGGTATCCAAAAGTATCCAGAGAAATATTATTACCGCTAGGTACAGAAAGAGATATACTTTGAGAGAAAACCTCTAATGCTGTGGACGTTCAAAAGGCGAGGACAAAAAAAGTGTTCCAAAAGAATGCATACAATCTTCGAGCCATCTGTACTTTATTTATTCTAGTTCCTACACAGAACATCTTTGTCGAACTTGTTATAACTCTCAAAAACAAAATATTTTAATTTCATTTTATTCACTCTGACACTCAACAGAAAATATTTTTTTTCACTCTATCCCAGTGGGAAATTGCCAAGACCCACCATTGGCGTAATATTGGACCAATCTTTATTAGTACATTTTCTTTATGATAAACGTTTGACTATACTTTCATATACCCAAAGCGATTTCCGTATTTTTATTCTATTTAATTTTATTCTAGATAACGAAATCTGTGAATTTTGCAATTTTATACATTGCTCTTGTAAAAAGAAATTTTCCATCCGACTTGGATATTACAAATCGTGATGAATCCTAAATATGATTCTTCATGTAATGTCGTATTTTACATACAATAACTTTTCCTTGTCTCGAGTCAACAATGAGTAGTAATCGTTTATTCTTATGTTCAGATTTATGGATCATTCAGAGTATGCCATTTCTCTTCAATGCATGAGATGTCAGAGACGTTTCCTCAGCACGTTCTGGCAAGTAAATATTCAGACTCGACAAATGTTTCTAGAATTCATGTACCCAAATCACACATCTACATTCTCATATTCGTCTCTGAATTGATAAAATATTTTCATCATACCTCAATCGAAAATTTGACTTTCGATGAGTGTGAAGCGGGTCGAAAATCGAGCTTCTTACCCTAGGGGAGAAAGTGACAAATCGATAAGAATGGCGATGTTCTGTCTACATTGATCTGGTACTTTCTTCCCTCTGGTAGAAAACTCGATCCTCGACCCCCTTCACAGGCATCCTAAGTCAAATTTTTGATAATCGGTATGATAGGAAATTGTATGCATGACACACATTGAAGAGGAATTCAAGCGACGAAAGACATTGTTCTGAACCATAAAGACACTCTACGAAAATTTATTATAATGGTTAGAAATGATTGAGATCTGAGACAAATCGAAATGGAAATACACTCCAAATTGTTACTCCCTTTTCCTCCGATCTTTGATGAGAAAGTATGACATATACAGTTTTTTAGATTAGGTATCTAATTCATTTAATTCCTCTCATGTTTTTCGAGTGTTCTATACTACCGTATATAGGTGCATTGTATATTTTAAAACATACTAAGGCGCAAGCAACATATGTTTTTATTTCAGTTTTGAATAAATGTTAATATCATTTTCAATAACTTCCCAATCCAATTACTTCGTAATCATTTCTGTACGTTTTGTGATATCTTTGAATCCAAGTCAGTTAATTTGCCTTATACATCAATGTTATTTTGTCTAAAATGATTTTATTCAGTTATTTTTGTCGATAATTATCAATTCTTTGGTCAAATTGACTTATATAAATAATTATTTATAATAATAAAAGAATGATAATTTCATTTTATTTATTTTTTTACTAATTATAATTAGTACATTCAAAAATAAATCTGAGTATCCTACATAATTATTGATAATGATAACAAGATATTACTCTGATTATAGATTTAATGCTCTCACGATGATCCTTTATGATGAAGTAAGGTATTGCAATCTCGTCAAAATTCTAATGTTTCTTTATGGGGAGCTTTTGGACCATAAATTCACTCTTAATCAGCAGCGTAACTACTGTAAGCAAAACAGGAAAACAACACTCGAAAAGAATCTAGTTGAACCAACCAGAATTCAGGTTATCCCAATCACAAATGAATGTTAAATATGTCCATACTACAAGTTATAGTGTGGAGTATATAAATTCTCTGGTTAGTTAATTCCTAGTTGTTGCAATCACCTTTCCCGGTAAATTAGAACGTTTGAATAGAGCGCTAACATTTTTCGACGAAATGTAAAGAATATGTCCGTAGTTTCGAAGTAGCATTCTACCACTGCTAGGTAGGCAGAAGCAGCTTTGGCATATGAAAAAACTAAATCCACTTACACAATTGAGAATAATATTGGAATTTTCAATGCAAATAACTAGAAGTTTTTTAACCAAATGCGTCTGATAACGTTAACCAGAATTTTTTTTCAAGTTTCAAAAGCGTCAACATTCACCTTCTCTTGCGAAGAAAAGTACACTCATTCAGATGTTTTGACAATAATGTGAAAAATTAATTGTCCGGTCTGCACTCTATGCGCCTACATCAGCAGTTGCAATCTAGTTTTTCTCTGGATGTTTAAACTGCTGTAAAAGTGTAAAATCTGCTGTAGAATCAGAGTTGAGAGGAAACTCTCTCAATTCCTGTTGCTGCGGTAATTAACTTCATGTTTGTTGGTTAACGAGTACCTAATAGGCCATCGATGAGATATAATATAGATAAGACAAAGAAGATACTTATCAGCCAGGTAATAGATGAAATCTGATCCGCTGAGTTATAATAATAAACAAGCATTGATTGAAACGTGGAAAATCTGATGGATAAGCTATCTATGTACTTATACAACGATAAGAGAGAAAATCTAGAGAAGATTGGCTTCCGTTTACACGAGTAAATGTGCAAAGCAGGTTTTTACTGAAAGGAAACAAGATTAATGGACTCTTGCCTTAATAACAATAATTATCCATAGAGTGGTTTCGAAGGCACGCGAATTGTGTTTCCATATCCTTACACTCGCGTGTCCAGTGTATGCGTGAACTCATTGCCTGCAGTTTACTTACGACTTCGATCAACTGATTCCTTCAGGTCTCGCCCTCTGTCTATAGAGGAATAAAAATTTATGGGAAAGGTTATGCTTGTTAGAATTGAATATGCCTTTGTATTTTAATGATAACTGAAAGAGGAGTTTTAGAATGGAACAATTGCAAAACCAGAACGAAATGCGAAAGGTGCAAATGTAGATGAAACATATTGATTAAGCAAAGAAGACACTTCAACATACCATATTTCTTCATATTTCTCATCTTTTGCTCAATGGTAAAACATAAAAAATACTATAAGCTAGCACATGTCATCATGTTCTTTATGTTTCGAGAAAAACATAACACGGAAATAAAATTAAACATGGAAAATTTCGTTATATCTCTCATGTTCAAATCAGTGATAAGAAAGAAAATTCCCTCATGTTTCTTATATTTTACCCTATAATGAAAATAAGACATTTCGGCATTGCAAACATGTTTTCCTTTATGAAGTTTAGAGCATTCATAAAACATGAAAGACAACTAGAAATAAAAAATTTTGGAATAGCAAATTTGATGTATTTCCTTACATTTTACCTCATGATTACTCAAAGAAAAACTTCAGCATATCGAATTTTCTCATGTTTCTCATAATTTAATCGATGATAACACGAAAAAGACACTTGAACATACAACATTTTCTCATCTCTTGCATGTTCTGTTCAACAATACCAATAACACAAAAGAGAGTGTTTGCACGCGTAACCATGCTAATATTTAAGAAAACAAGTGCATTTTCTCGAGTTCGTTTATTAAACAAACAATTCAATAATACATAACAAAATGATAAAACAAGATACAAAAATGAGTGGTTAAGTATGAAGAAACGTTAGATACAAAATTCGAGGTAATTGGTAAGACCGTATTCCGTTCGAGAGGAGTTCAAGACTGACCATTGGCTGAGAAACAGACAAGGGCGGAGGCCAGATTCCGGTGTTGCCAAGACAAGTACAGTTACATTTCCAAATTTGGAAAAATGACAACCTCGGAATTTGTCTCAAGATCTTTCACTAAGCTAGGTAAAACTGTAATTAGCACGTTTCTAGAGGCCAGTTCTCCTTCAATAACCCTTGGCGCGGGTAGTTTTAACATCTGAAGGGAAGCTTTCCTTTGCCGGGCCTGCTTAGTGAAACATGAAATTCAAAGTTCTAGGATTAGGCTTATTCACTGTTCAAACATTCATAAAAGCATAAACAGAAACGGAAATTCAGGAAAATACAAATACCAAAGTAGAAAGTTTGAATGATTTTACAACATGAGAATATTTTGAAAGACAAGCTATTTTAGATAAATTCATGAAAAAGGTTCAGTAGAATCAGTCACACGAACAGAGAGCCTTCAAAATTTCTCCAACCTACTGCATACTGGCCCTCTCAGTACGCAGCAACCGTCCTCACCCTCATCCACTGTGCACTGAAAGTCTCAGTACACAGTCACCACCACCCACTCCCACCTTCGCCCGTGTACCGGAACTCCTGGTACACCACCCAATTTCCTCCTTCCGCGTACTGGCATTCCCAGTACGCTGAAATTTTTTCCATCCTATTTCCGGAAATTAAATGAATCAAGTTTGAGGTAGATGTACCCTTCTATATCAGTTTCATTTAATGGTAACAAAAGAAATAACTTCGAAATAGAAAATTTCCTCATGTTCCTCATATTTTATCCAATGATGAAAAAGAGACATTCCAGCATAGCGAATTTCCTCATGGCTTTTTATGTTGCGACTATTGTTAAAACATGAAAGGCACTATAGAAAAGGAAATTTGCTGATTCTTCTCTTGTTTCATCTAATGAATATATACAAAAAAGACACCTTAACGTATCTAATTTTCTCATGTTTTCCATCATTCAATCTATGATAACACGAAAAGATACTCCAACTAAGGAACTTTTTTCATGTATCTCACGTTTTGTTGACTATTAACAGTTAAAAGACACCACAAAATAGAAAATATCCTTATGTTGCTTATATTTTATCCAATGATGGAAAATGACGCTTCAGCATAGCTAATTTCAACCATTGATAAAACAGAAAAGATACTCCAAGATACCAAATTCCCTCATGTTCCTCATGTTTTACCCGATCCTTACACAAAGAAGACAGGATTTCCTTTTAATTCTCGTAAATGCAGAAATACCTCCGCATATACAGAAAAATACTACTTTAACATGGAAAACACCCTTATGTTCCTCATGTTTAATCAATGATTATTAGAAAAAGACACTTCAAAACAACAAAGTTCCTCATGTTTCTCATATTTTACCCAATGACGAAGAAGAATCATTCCAGCATAGCGAATTTCCCCATGATGATTATGTTTCAACCATTGATAAAAAATAGAAGACTATGGAATAGCGAATTTTCTCACATTTTATCCAATCATTTAAAAAAAAAGAAACTTTACCATATCGAATTCCTTCATATGTTTCTTATGATTCACCAAAGACAAGATAAAAGGAACACCTGAACATACACAGATTTTCCCTTGCTTTGCATGTTTCATTTGATAATAAAGAGAAGAGACATTTTGAAATAGCAACTTTCCTGATTGTTTTATATATTTGACTCAATGTAAATTTACTTATGTTTCTTTTATTTTAACCAAAGATAAAAAAGACACTTTGGCATAAAAAATTCCTTCATGCTTGTTATTTTCCCACTATTGACAAAACATAAAAGACACTGAAGCATAGCAATTTTTAATTTGTTTCTTATGTCTCAACCAATTATTGAAGATAAGATACATGCACTTCAACATAACGAATTTTCTCGTGTTTGTTATGTTCCAATTACTGTTAAAACAAAGAAGACACTTCAAAATACCAAATTCTTTTATGTTTGTCATGTTCATTCCGATCAGAAAACGAAAAAGACACTTTGAGATGGGAAATTTCCTTATTTCTCTTATGGGCTAACCTATATCATGTTTTACCTGATGATTATACGAAAAAAACACTTGAACATAGAAAATTTGTTTATGTCTCTCATGTTTCAATTAATCACGTCACGAAAAAGGAAACTTCAGTATAGTAATTAAAACAAATGTAAAATCTAGAATGGACTATAAATTAGAGTATGAAGCATTTAACTTTAACCGATTTGAAAGTTCGTTTTTTGAAATCAAAGAACTCCTATAATTTCCAATCTAATCTAATCTAATCCAATCTAATCATTTTAAGATCGCTTTTCAAAAATCAAAGTTACAAACATGTCTATTTTTCAGACAACCTGAATGCACTCATGAAAATATGTGTTCCAAATTAAAGAAGCCCTTCCTTTGAAATAATTTCTTTCATTTATTCCAAGATGACTTTAAAATGAAGAGAATCATTCCCTGATAGAGAAAGTCCGCGTTGGTACAAATACCTTTTTCTTTCAATAAAAGAAAATCATCCTTTGACTGAGAGCCGATGAATATTTTTCTCTGAACCAAAGAATCTTTTTTCTAGGTATGATTATTTTCATGAATGGAAATTTGAAAGGGATTTTCATCTGGGGGTGCTTCCGTGTACATAATGCAGCTTGGATGCAGTGGCTGATGTAAATTAAGCCGTGCATGCATATTAACTATGTGTTGTTCACCGCGTATAACGGATGCACACGATATAATCTCACTGTAACACATATGCAAACAGGGATCCGTTGTTAAATTATTCGAAACTCACTACGGAACGGTACTTCCGTATAATATTTTTTTCGTATCGCATATGTACAGATTAAACATTGTGGATCCACTGTTTTTTTATTATACTTCCCATATAATGGCTTTTTGGAACAACTTCTGTATACATGAATCAATTAAACAGTCAGCGAAGGGGTTCCAAATGGAGAGGGTCGAAACAGTCAATAGTTGTGTTATTCGAATAAATTTGGAAGAAATGATAAAAAAATATTCAGCTCAACGATCAATTGGTAACCAATAGGTTAATTATGAAAACCAACTGTGTTATGAGGAAATTAGAATGTACGGTATGCCATACGCTGTTAGAGATTCTATCGCTATTTTACCATAAGTTAAATGGAAGGAATATGCATATACATATAGATAATTTACCACGTGTGTTTATCATCAATAATTATAAGAGAATGATGTTCCTTATGTGATATCGGAAGACAATAAAACATGATTGAAAAATCATTTTTAGACCACGACTACGCAGAACTTCTAACCCAAAGACGCCTGTAGCCAATATGAAATGCATTTCATAAATGTTATGCATGTTCACCGACTTAAAATTCAAGTTCGTAATCCATGTCTTTGTTATAAATTGATTATTGATCAAATTTCTCTTTTCAAGAAGAAAATCACTAATCTGAGGCTATGGTTACGAAGTAGTGATCTTGCGCAATAGCGTGCATGAACGTGACTATAAATATCAATTATCGTTATTGATTGCTCACGAAGTTCATCCATGTCTTTCTTCCTCCCACGCTTTGAGGTATAATCTAAAAGATACTCGTCCATCTGTTTGCCTTTCTATTTAGGAAAAAAGTGCATCCAACATTCTAACGTGTGAACTACGCAACCAGTCAGCCTTCCTGTGTTTCTGGATTGGTATCTGCCCACGTGGACAAACTCATGCTTGTTCACATCTATTATCACGAGATCCGAGAAACATCCAGAAAAAAATACTTTGGAGATGAGAAAATCTTTCCTTTGAATGTAAATAAAAATTTATTCCATGCGAATAAATACTGATTTCTGGAAATATATTGAAAATATCTACAAATATGTGAAGGCAGATTTGATTAACCAAACCAAATTTTTAGGTTGGATTGAAAAAGGATTCAATCTACTTCAAGATTTGGGTAAAAGAACCGGAAAAACTGTTCGTGTCAGCCACATTTTTTGTCCATATAATAACCATATCCCATAGCTGAACCAAAAAGAGTTTTGTTGATTTAACAGAGATGGAATGTAATTAGTTTCTTTCAACTAGCTATTGTTATTATGGTGAATTTTTCTTGGTAAAATGTTTACTTCTGTAAATAATTACTCATTATTGACTAGTTACATTATTTTTAGTAACTGTAACTATACACACTTTAGCATAGCAAGTTTCAACAATGGTAAAACATAAGAGACACTTCAAATACCAAATTTCCCCATACTTTTCATGGTTTGACCGCTCAAAACAGGAAGAAGACAATTTAAAATAAAAAAAACTTCTCATGATTTTCATGTTCTGTTCAATAATAACACAGAAAAGACACCTCAGAATAGCGGATTTCATCATGGTCCTTATATGTTCCTCATAATAAAAAAGACACTTTAGCATATTTGTCAATAATCCGTATTTCTCGCTAGAAAAATCATCTTTTTATTGCAAATGCAAGAATATTGTAGAAAGTTTAACTCCTTCACTGAAAAATAATTTATTTCGATCATGATTCATCATTTTGGTTCAAAATTGAATTTTTCTATTGAAAATTCTTTTTTGCAGATAAAAACTAATTTTTTCCCCTAAAAATTTTATCATTGCATTTTGAATAGAAAACTTCTGCATTTGTTCACAACACTGAAATAAATGGTCCGAATCTTTACATAAATATTGACAAGAGTCTACGACAACTTCCAGACAAAAAAAAATTTTTTTTAGTCTGGAATTTATCATTCTTTATACATATAGATATTACATGCCCAGACGTTAATTTCATGAAGGGTTCAACATTCTCACATCCTCATTTTTTCAAGCTATAGGTATAAAATCTGTAGTTCAAAATTATTTCAAGGGTCAATATCCATTTTTCTGCCTAACAAATAATGTTTCAAACTATAAATTCATCTCTTCGATTGAAAAAAGAACTAGTATTGGTAGAGAATAAATATTTTTTTGAGTAAGCATTTGATCCTTTGCCCTGAAATACAATGAACTACTGAAAAATTCGAAAATTTTTATAGGAAGTCATTCTATTCGGTTGAAATTCAACTGTTGGTTTAGGAACTCGTCTTCTTGGGTTACGAGTTTAATTATTTATTTAAGTAAACAAGTCAATTATTTGGATAAAATGATCTCTTTTGTTGAAAACTTACATTTTAGTACAAATCTATTCATTTTGTAGAAGTTTCGTCTGTTTGGTTAGAATTTCAACACTCTGGTTGATGTTTGTCTCCTTCCATTTTGAAATTCGACGCTTTTACAAATAAATTTTGATATAAAAGTTTCTTCATGGTGAAATTCAACTAATTTTCATTCTCTATATTTCATTTTTCATTAAATATGTTATACTTTTAGTTATGAATTAATTTTTTTTGGTTGAAAATCATCTTCTTGGTTGACAAATCATCTCTTTGATTCAAAATGTAATGGTTTGGTTTGAAGTTGACATTTGTTTGTCGGTCAAATTTTTTTTCAACGAAAAATTTCAGAATCTCTCTTGAACATTGATCGCTTCTCCTTTTGATTGATCTATGATGTTGAAAGAAAATTCGATTAAGCATTCATTGTTCCAAATGGAAGATTTACCTTTAAATTTTTGGTTTAAGTTTTACATTTTTTATTCGAAAACGTAACAATTAAGTTGAAAATTCCTCTTTTTCAAGTTGAAGATCTATATTTTTTGTTTAGGATTTTTTTTTTTAGTCAAAAACTGAAGGTCAAGTTCGTTAGCCGAAAAATATTTGTAAAGCTGTTATAATTTTTCCCATTGAACGCGTAGCTTTTGTTTCAATAGTAAAAAGTAAAATAAAAAATTTTTTAATTAAATTTCTAGAAAATCTACAAAACAGGTGAAAAAATTAGGCAACAAAACTTTTCCACCGTTTTGGCAAAACTTTGATCGGGTGCGCAGCACGAGACACGCGATGAGAATGTACTCTCTAAACCTAAAACAGTTAAATTTGTACTGTTTGTGCCAGTGACGCAGTCATTTGCTGTTTGAACAGTACATTTCACTGTTCAA
>WSXT02158627.1:0-10108 GCA_011762715.2 Neuroterus valhalla | reverse complement strand
TGGCGATTTTCTGAATGAACCGGAAGCTTCAATAAGGGAACATCCCCCACCACGAGAGCCCCCGGACCTGTGTATACAACCGTGTACCAAATAGTTCAAGTTTGAACACAAAAACGCGGGATGTATCCAAGATTGTAGATTTTCGATTAAAAAAGAATATATTTTGATCTAAGGAAATGGATTTGCAAAATAACATACCGAAATTTCAACAAAAAATTTGATTTTTAAATTAAAAGTAATTCAATTGTATATAAAAGAGACAAATTATCAAGTACATCTTCTTCACATACATTTTCAGTTCAAAAAATTGAATTTTGAACAAAACCAACCAATTATTAACCGAAAAGATGGATTCTCCAATAAATGAATGAATTTTCAGCAAGAAGAGTGAATTCTAGACAATTTAAGCAAGTAGATAAATTTGTAACCAAAAATATTTTTTCCAGAAAAAAAAACTAATTTGGAACAAAATTTTTCAATGAAAGAGATAAATTTTCAACTGAAATTTTGTTCAAAATAACTTTTTTGCAAAAAATTCTCCTTGTTACCACCCACAACTTCTAAAACTTTTTTTCATATATAATTTGTTTATAAATCTAGAAAAATATTGATCCAAGTACATCATTTCTTTTAAAAAAAATATTTTGAATCGTAGAACCACTGATTTTAAAACTTGTTCATGAAAATTGATTCATTCATTTCATTCATTATTTTTTTTTTTCATTTTAGATTTAACTGTACGTATTTTGTTTTATTCAAAGTCTATTCAGATTGTTCCCGGGAAAGAAAATATGTATAAAGTTGTGAAAATTACCATTTTTTTCAGTCTATATGTGAAGAGTGAAATAAAGAACAAATTGAAAAATGGGATCCATGATTCTTTCTGGAATCAATTAGGAGTATTCAGAAAAAAATTAAGAAAGATCAAAATAGATCAAGATGGTTCGTGGAAAATGTAGGTTTAGTTGAATGAGTTTGATGCGAATCAGTGGATATTAAAGAAAACCAGTGTAATTGAATCTATTCAATTCAATAATTTACGTATTTATTATTTTCAAATGAAGATACAATTTCATTTCTGGAAAAAACCGGTAATTGAATTGGAAACCGGGAATTCACTCGAATAAACATAGACAATGAAAAATCTTAACGTGAAAATACGAAAAATTACCGCTTTCTTTTTATGAATCAAAAAGAGATCTTATCATTTAATTAACGAAATTTACCGTTCCTTCAATCGGAGTTTGAACATTTTCAAATACGTCTATGCTTTATGAGAAGAAGAATTACGATTTTTTTCATCATAAGAGAAACCTTTTGCAAATTTGTTGCTCTCTCAGATTCTTTTGGCTGGCTCAATAATGGAATCGATGAAAGCCCAAACATACAGAAAGAATTATGTTCTCAATTTTTTCGAAAAAATGTATTTATCGCGTTCTATTTGCTTTTCCCTCATTTATCTAACTTAAGACAACGAATTTTAGAAAATAATTATAGTATTACTTCAGGGCAGGATCCTTTTTTAGTTCAAAAATCAACTACTTGGTTAAAAGTTGAACTCGTTTGTTGGAAACCAAATTTTTTTGTTGAAGGTGCATTATTCTAATTTAAGATTCACCTCTGGGTGAAAATGAAACTACTTTATAAAAATCAAATCATCTTTTTTGGTGAAAATTCAAGTATTTAGTTAAACATTTATTTTTGAATTTGAAATTGAACTTTATTTTTAGAATCTATGTACTTTGTTAAAAATTTGCCTTCTCTGTAGAAAATTAATCTTTATGGGTAAAAATGAATCTTTTTCGCATAAAATACATTCATTCCAGTTGGAAAATAATCATTTTACGGATAAATGCATCTGTTTGGTTCAAAATTATTTTCAACTAAGAATTTGAGTGTTTCATTTGTAGTAGAAGATTATTCTTTTTTAGTTCAAAGTTTAACATTTTGGATGAAAATTCGTCGTTTTGAATAGAAAACTCAATTATTCTGCGTGAAATTCACATATTCTGTTGAAAAATCGATTTTTTTGTAGAAAATTATCTATTTCTTCGGAAGTTAATTTTCTTGTTTAATAATTGAATGTTTAAGCCAACATTGATACTATTCCATTTTGGTTGGAAATGATTATTTCCATAGTAAGGAACTCAACCATTTTGTTGGAAATTTGTTTATTTTGGTTGAAGTATAATTTTTGGTAAAAAATTCAACTATTTTTGTTGAAGGTCCATCATTGCAGTTAAAAATTCGTCTTTCTGGTTTGAAATTCAACTACATAAGTGAACAATTTACAATTTTTTTTGAAAATTCGTCATTTTGTTTGAAAATGTAACAATTTGTTTGAAAGATAATTTTTTTTTTGTTATAAGTAATTTCCATAACTGAAAATTTTACTTATTACAATGGAAAATTTCATAGTTGTGGTTGGAAATTCATTTGTTTGGTTAAAAATCAATTTTTCTGAATTGAAAATTTGAGCATGTATTCAAATTTTGATTGGCAATTTTTCTTCTTTGTAAAACTTGATTCATCTGTTTTGGATTGTAACTTTTTTAACTAAAGATTCTTTGTTTTAGTCGAAAACTCTTGTTTTTGGTTTGAAATTGGTTTTTAAACTAAAAATGATACTGTTTCATTTTTGGTTGAAAATCCTTATTTTTCAGTTTGAGATTCAAAAATTTTGAATTTGAAATTTTGAAATTTTACATTGTATTTTTTGACAGGGAAATAACCTCTTTATTTGAAACTCAATCTTCTTATTTAAATATTCACCGACATGGTTGAAAGTCATTTTGGTTGCAAGTCAACTTTTTTGTTAGAAATGCATTTTTCCGAATGAAAAATTGAACAACCTGTTTCGCAATTAACTTCTGTGTTGGAAACTGATATTTTTGGTAGAAAATTCAAATAAATTTAAAAATGAAACTTGTTAAAAATTCCAATATTTTGTATGATTATAACTTTTGTCTAGAAAAATATATTTTCGCGTTGAAAATTCAATTATTTGGTCATAAATTTAACTACTTGGTGTATAGTTAAACTACTTTGTTTAAAATTCTTTTTTGTTCAAAATTTGGTTGTAAACGAGTTTCGTTCGTTTAAAATCCAACTGTTTTGTTGTAAATGAGGTTTTTTTTTTAACAATTTGAGGGGAAATTTATTAGGTCTCAAATGAACTCAGCGTATAAAATAAATAAACCTTGAAAAAAAACGCAGGGTAGAAAAATTAGCTACATGTTTGGTTAAAAATTGATCTATTTAAACAAAATTTATTTATTTGCTTGAAAATAAACTTTTCGATCAAAAATTATATTTTTTATCAAAAAATCCAACTGGAACTTTCGAAGCGAAAATTTCAGAATGGAACTTTCAATGGTACTTTGCTGAAATAATATTAGATATTTGCATGTGTATGTGTGTCGATGACATCACCCATCAAAATAAATCCGTACATAGTGGGAAAAGATGTTTACGTTTGGAAGAAAAACATAATTCTTGAAAATTCTCCTATTTATTTGTCTCTTTGTTGATAAACAGAAAAACGAAAACAGTTTAATTTTCGACTTAAAAATATGAATTTAAGAAAATTGTTGATTTTTTACAAGAAAAAAGATTCATTTCCAGTCATATAGTCATGTTTTTGAACAAAATAAATGAATGTTTAACCAAAAACAGTTGCATTTTCAACAGAAAAGTTCATTTTAAACTATAAAAGATGACTTATCAATTTAACAAGACAAATTTTCATCAAAAAAGGATTTCTTCACAAAAAAGTGGAATCTCAAACTAAAATATTTAGATTTTGGAGAACAAAAATTTCGTTTTTAATCCAATAGTTGAAATTTCAACCTTTGAAGATTCATCTTCATCCAAATATTTCAAATCTCTGACAAAGAAGAATAATATTCAACTGCAAGCGGTTGAATTTTCAACTTAATAGTTGAATTTTTGACCAAAATAGAGAATTTTCCACCAAAAGTTTAATTTTTGGCGTAAAAAGATGTATTTTTAGCCGGGAAGATAATTTTTTGACAAATTGTTTAAATTCTTTCCTCAAAAACATGAGTTTTCAATAAAAAATGTATTATAAATTCAAACTTGGGAAGTACAAAATTGAACTATTCTATACTTATTTTAAAATAAAATACATTTTCTTAAATTAGGATCGTCAAACTATATTATTTTAAATTGATGAAAGAAAGACGCGAGATAAGAAAACACGCGAAACCTTGTGGAAACAGAAGAGCTTCAATGTGGACGAAGTGAATTGATGAATAAATGAATGAAGTTGTATTATTAAAGTTAATTGTTGCTAGCATAAATAAGATTCCAAATTGTTTTGCAGTTACTTTTACAATTTTGTAGAATTCGTCTGATTTTACAACATTCGTTAAAAATAAAAAATTACCATCATTTTTTTTTTTTCATCTTAAAACTAACTTTATATTACTTTTTCAGAACTATCGGAAGACGAGTACACGTTAGGACGGGCCAATACTTGCCAAATAAATGTGACCGAATTTGGATTGGAGAAAAGAATCGTCGACTGTATCAGCAAGCAGCATTTTAAAATAACCAGAGAAAGAATCAAAGGATCCAACAATATCGAAGACATCGTCATATACATAGAAGACCTCAGTCAAAATGGGACTTTTGTAAACAAGAACAAAGTTGGAAAAGGTAGAAGAGTCGTTCTCGAAAATAACGATGTCATCTCCGTTGCTCAAGCCAAATTCGCTGGTAAGAAAAAAAAAGTATAAGACTTCGTGTCACAAACACCAAGTTTCAAAAATTAGAATAAAAATACAAGGTGTTCAAATAATGTTTCAGAAACTAAGTCCCAAAATTCGGGTCCAGGGCTCGGATAGTACGACTTTTTTTTTAATTCAACTTTTTGAAGAAAAATGCGACTGAACGACTTTTATCCTTTTTTCAGGAGTTCTTTATACTCAGTTTAAATTTTTTATCACATTGGAACTTTTGAAATTTTAATTCAAGACTAGAAAAAATCCCATTCCAATTGAGAAGATTGAAAAATCACTAATTTCTCATTGGAGCTTTATTGTTGACTACTTGGAATTAAAAGATTTCTAATTGCGTGAATCCGTATTCAAAGTTTTTATTTTTTCAAATGGTTGGACATTAACAGTTGGACATTTTCAAGTCCAAAACGTTTAAAATCGATTATTTCAAAAATCAGTTATGGGAAAATTAATATTTCGTATTTCAATGATGCAGTCTCAAATGTTAAACTTCAATTGTTTAGTAATTTTGAGTTCGAAGCGCTCGAATATTCAAAACGATTCGAATCCCTAATATATCCAATTAAAACATTGCATTTGCAACAAAATAGATCGATTTTCAACAGCAAGGTTCAATTTTATATTGAAATAGATGGATTTTCAAAACAAAAGTTAATTTTTTAACGAAGTTATGCAATTTTCTAACAAAAAATATTTCTCAGTCAAGAAACACTCACAATTTTAACGGAACTTCGGAATTTGAAAGCCAAGATAACGAATTTCCAAAAAAAAAAAAAATATCTAAGAGAATAATTTAACAAAAAAAAAAAAAAGATTTTTTAATAAAATGCATGAATTTCTAATAGAATAGTTTATTCTTTGGTTTAAGCAAATGATTTTCAACCAAAAAAAAAAAAAAAGAATTTTCAACAAAATATTAGAATTTCCGATCAACGCTATGAATCTTCAGCACGAAAAAATGTATTTTAACCAAATAAATAAATTTATAACCAAATTTCATGTAATATCGAACTGAAAAAATACACAATTTTGGAAAAAAATAGGGCAATCGAATTTCCATTCAAAACAATAATATTTAATCGAAAAAACCGAATTTCTAAACAAATAATTTGATCATGAACTAGAAAAGATCAATTTTCAACCAAGAAAGATGGAATTCCTACTGTAAGAGATAAATTTTCGAAAGGAAAAGTCGAATTTTCAATCAAATAGTTTAATTTTTGACCAAAATTAATTTTTCAGTCTAAAAAAAAAAAAAATTCAAAAAAACTGTTGAATTTTGAAGCCTGAAAGACGAATTTTTAACAGAATATGAAAATGTTTGAACGGAGAGATAAATTTAAAACAAAAAAATAATAATAAACAGAATGGATGGATTTTTAATAGAATAATTTATTCTCTTATTTGGACAAATAATTCTCAACAAAACCAAAACGAATTTTCGAAAAAAAATATTAAAATTTTGGCCCAACTTTTATCAATTTTCAGCACAAAAAATGAACATAAATGCTCAACCAAGTATGCAATTTGCAAATAGAAAAACATTTTAAACCAAAAATAGAGAAATTGAATTCTCATTCAGAAAAAATAATATTTAACCGAAATTGAAGCGGATTTTTGATAAAATAATCTAATCAACTACAGAAGATAATTTTTATTTTCAACAACAATAAACTTACCTACGAAAAGAAAGAAATTTTTGAAACAAAAGTCGAATTTTGAACAAAACATTTGAATTTTTGACCAAAAAAGATTTCTTAGTCAAGAAACGAACAAAATTTTTAACGAACCTATTGAATTTTGAAGCGAAAAAAACAAATTCTTAACAAAATATATATAAATATAAAAAATTTGGAAATATAAAAAACAAAATTAAAAGAATAGGAAACTTCAGCAAAAAAAAAAAAAATTCAATTTTCAACGAAGAAACGAACAATTTCGAATCAAAAAAGGAGTAATGAACTTTCATTTAAAAACAATAATGTTCAACTGAAGAAGAAAACCATTTTTCATCGAAAGATTTTTAATTTCCACCAAAAAAGATTATTTCTGAACAAAAAATATTAAATTTAAAAATTTTAATTTAAATTTAATTCAAATTTAAAACGAAAAAGAACCTGAAAATATGAATTAAAAAAATTTCAAACTTTGGTCGTGTTATACGACCGTGTTTCGAACCAATAGTTGGAACGTTATTGTTAAAACAGTTGATTATTATTTTTGATACTTACTACTCTCTTGAGGTTGCGGTTTTTTGAAGTTATTCCCTTTTTTCCATTTTCCAATTACAGTGAAGTAATTCCAGCTTACAAACCAAGTTGTTCGAACAGTTCTTTATCATTTTCGATAATATTCTCTGTAAATATTGCTAGACAGTTGCGGTTTTTTCTAAATTTTTCTTCTAAATCTCTTTGAAGTGATTGAAATCCTTGTGGAATTCTCTGAAATCTTTCAAATCTTTTTAAATGTTTGCAAAATCTTCCTGAAATTTTTGAAATATTTGGAAATGTATGCATAATCTTAGAAACCTTTTGAAATTTTATTCAGTTTATTAAATTTAATAAAATCTTTTTAAAATGATTGGCAATTTTTCAAAATCTTTGAATTCTTTGTAAATCTTCAAATTCTTTCAAAATCTCGAAAATCTTTTAAAATCTTGGACACCTTTCGAAATCTTTGAAATATTTTGAGATTAAATGTTTTGAATATTTGTGAAATGATACAGATAAATTTTGTAATCCATTCTATAAAAATATGAAATAAATGATTTCATATTTGAATTAAATAGTTTCGAATGTCAAACCTTTCGTTATTCAAAGCGCTTCAAGTTTTTTAAATTTCAAGTAAAAATATTGCATTTTCAACAAAATAGATGAATCTTTAGCTGGATAATTTAATTTTCTACCTAAAAAAATTAATTTCCAACCAAGAGGAATAATTTTCTGTGATAAAAGATGAATTTTCAACCAAATAAATTATTCGTCAACTAAAACAGATCAATTTTAACCAAAAAAGATGAAGTTTCTACTCAAAGAAAGAAATTTCCTAATCGAAAAGTCCAATTTCAACAAAATAATTGAGTTTTCGACCAGAAAAGATTTTTCAGCCAAAGAAAAAAACCTTATTTTGCCGAAACTGTCAGATTTTGAAGCCAAAAAAACGAAATACCAACAAAATACAGAAAAATATTGGACAAAAAGATAAATCTTTGACCAAAAAAAAATGACTTCTCAACATAATGAGTGATTTTGCAACAGAACAGTTTATTCTTGAGTTCGTCAAAATAATTTTCAAGAAAGCAAAACGAATTTTCAGCAGAATATTAAAATTGTTTACTAACGAGATGAATTTCCAGCACAAAAAATTAATTTCCAACAAAATACATAAATATCCAATCGAATCATCCGATTTTCGAGTGAAACCCCAACAATTTTGGACAAAAAATGGAGTAGGTAATGAGTTTTCCAATGAAATCAATAATCTTGTACTGAAAGAGAAAAACTATTTTTTTCCAGTCTATATTTTCATGAACGTCCAAGGATACGAAGGACACGATTTGCCACCCGAAATAAAGCAGAAGTATGCAGTCTCTCGTAAACTCGGTTCCGGAGCTTGTGGAGAAGTAAAACTTGTTTTTACAAAAGTGGGGTGTAAGCGTTTTGCGATGAAGATTATTTCAAAAAAAGGCCTCACAATGAACAACACACAGGGGATCGATCCGAAAAAGATTATGAATGAGGTGGAAATTCTGAAAAAGTTGAGACACGTAAGTTACCTTCTGAATATGTATCAAATTTTTTTTCTTCTTTAAGGACTATACTTACCCGATTCCTACTTTACCGACATTTTTTGTAACAACTTGCGTCCACGCATATTGGCATTTCGAGTTGGAAATCTGAGAAATTATATAAATGGCACTAAGGAACGTTTTATGGTCTTGGATTTCTGAAAAATTAGACAAAATTCTCAACAACAAAAAAAAAATAAAAAATTCAAATTTTCTTCTAGTTTCAAGAATTTAGAACCATAAAAATGTTTCTCAGTGCCTTGTAACTAATTTCCGAAAGTTTCTACTCGATAGTTTAATTCGTATGGTTGTAAGTTGTTGCAAAAAATGTCTGTAACTAGGAATCGGGTAACTATAGCATGGCCTTAACTCAGGTATGATCTGATTTTTTGACATTTTTCTTTCTTTTTTTTTTTTTTTTGCAGCCGTGTGTAATTAGGACCGACGAAATTTTCAATACGCCCCACTCGGTTTACATTGTTCTTGAGTTGATGGAAGGAGGTGAACTCTTCGACAGAATCCGACAAACCCAGTGTGGGTTATCGGACAAAACTGCGAAACTTATTTTTTATCAGGTTGCGCTTGCGGTTCAGTATCTTCATTCCGAGGGAATCACCCATAGAGATCTAAAGGTATTAATTTTATTAACTTACTTTTGCAAGTATGTATCACAATCTATCTCCTTTCTCACCGAAACCCCCTCCTTAAATTTCGAAAATTCCCTGATTGATCGTATTGACAAATTTTCAGATTTAAAACAATTGAAAATAGAAGAAAAGTATGCAAAGAAGAAAGAAATAAAATTACCTAGATCAATTTTTTTCATACTGTCAGAGTTCCTATGTTTCAACACAAATTTTTAGAATAGAAGCTTTCAGTGCAAATTCTAGATTATTCCCTTTTCCCTGCAAGAAGATTATTAGAGTTGAAATTTTTTTAATCTCATGAATTTCCTACTGAGACTCATTAGATGACTCTTAATTCGCCATAGCATTGTTTGCCGAAGGGTCGTTATCGAAAAAATCGGCTTTTTCCACCAAAAAATGCACACAACTTTATCAGGGTGTCGACTTGACCGGAAAACCGGGAAATGCCCGGGAATTCACTTGACCCAACCTAGACCATTAGAAATTCTACCGAAAAAAGACTAGAAATGACCGCTTTCTTCTTATGAATCATAAAGATAACTTATTATTTGATTTAAAGAATGATAATCGAATTGATGATAGCCCAAACCTACAGGAAGAATTATTCGCTAAATTTTTTCAAAAAAATGTGTTTATCACGTTTTATTTGATTTGTCTTATTTACCTGGCTTGGGACGGGGAATTTCAGAAGATAATTATAGTTTTTATTTTAGGACAGAAAGTTTCAGTGAAGAAGTCGAATTTACTTGGAACAGGGAAGTTTTCACATGGAACTGGAACTTTTTAAAATAATTATAATTCGGTTTTAGAAGAGATGGATTTTAAGAAATCGTTCCTCCAATTCGAAATTCGTCACAATTTTAAAGTCACCTCTACTTATATTTAAATAAAGAAAGTACTTCAAGCAGTCT
>WSXT02158616.1:0-10108 GCA_011762715.2 Neuroterus valhalla | reverse complement strand
CGATTACGAGACACAAATACCCGAGCGCGAAGCGCGAGTCAAATATATTATCGAGCGCGAAGCGCGAGATCCTACGGCTGGTATTTTCCGTTTTGATCGCGAAAATTTATTATCTCGCTGATTCCTTTAAAAAAGGTTGCCCCGGGATACCCCTGTAGTAATGAATACGCTTTTTCTACAACCAAAAATGCATTGGATGGTTATTGGGTGCAAATGCAATATTACTTTCCAAATATCACCCCCATAAGTCTGTTTTATAGGGTCCCGAATAACCCCCATCAGTAAAAAAATGGGTTCATCGAGTTTTTGGGGCTGATTTTGATTTTTTTTGCGGGTCTTTCAACGCCGATTGTTTCAAATAGATGGGATACTACTTTATACTGATAATTAGATGTTAATTCAGATTTTTCAAACAATTTATTATTGTTTTTAGCAACTTTCTCTTGGGGAAGGATTAGAAAGTCAAGTTCCTTCCTAATTTCTCAACTTATTTCCAGCGTTTTAGTTATAGCGAGGTAGTTATCATATCAAGTTAATGAAAATAATTGCTTTAACAATATGTTAATAATTGTAACAATATTCTCTTAGAATACTACTTCAAAGTTGCGGTTCTTTCTGAAATCTTTGACCATTCGTCCACTTTACACTTGAAGTATGTAATTATTTAATTTAATTTAGCAAAATCTATTGTTTATAAAAATCATTATTGTTTATAGCTATCTTCGTCTAGATTAATACTACATACTTTTCACTAAGTGGGGTAATAATTAACGCGCCTTAACAAACATGCTTATGTTAACAATTTATCATTGTTTTGAATAATTTTTTCTTAGATAAGTGCTAGAAAGTTGTGGTTTTTTTCTGAAATCTTTAACCTAGCTTTACCTTTTTAGCTGTGAACAAATAATGAATCAAGATTAGAGAGAATAACATCTTGAACAATCTCTTTTTTTGTGAATATATTTTTCTGAAAAAAACCGATATTTGAATTATTCTATAAATTTTCTAAATAGATCCCACGTCATGGCTCACCAATGAACCAATGAAAGTTTTTTAATCAGTGGAAAGTATAAGATTCTCGAAATATGTGCACTATTTTGTGTCTGTCATTTTGAGTTTCGAATTTTTATTATCATTTTCGAAATCAGCGACCCAAAAAACCCCTTAGTACCTACTTTCGTGAAAAAAATAGAAAATTTTGGAAAAGTGTCCACCATTTTGACCGCTATTCAAAATTTTCAATGTTTAATATCATTTTTGAAATCAGCGACCTAAAAAAACCCTTTGTACTCTTTTTTGTGAAAACAATAGAAAATTTTGGGGAAATGTCCACCATTTTGGTTCCGCCATTTTAAGGTTTGAATTATCAATATCATTCTTGAAATGAGCGATCCAAAAAACACCTTCGTACTCATTTTCGTGGGAACAATAGGAAATTTAGGAAAAATGTCCGCTACTTTAGGGCTGCCATTTTGAATTTGGAATTTTTAATATCATTTCTGAAATCACCTACCCAAACAACGTGGTATCGAATTTCAAGAAGTCATAATAATTAACTCTTCGAATTTTCGCCAGAAATATCGGATCTTGAACTACCGCGCAGCGGTAGAAAAACACCGTCAAATTTGACCTAAATTTGATTACTCTTCCTGGTCCAAGCTTTGAACACTTTCTGTTACATTAAACCAGAAAGTCGTCCATCAGACCGGAGAGTCATTTTATTTGAATAGAAATCCAGACCAGTGGATTTAGAGTGTGACGCATACCGATAGAGGAACCAAAGAATAAGAACTTTAAATATTGAGTACTAGTGAAATCGGAGATGAAAGACCTTTGCACAGAAAAAATATGGAATAATGCAATTCGCAAGGAAGGTGATTCATGCAAAATATATCTTACAAACTGATAGACCTAAAAGGGAATGAAAACATTTTCAATAATTTGGTATAGACTGCATAATGCATAATACATGGAAAATATCTTTAGCTCATGGTCGAAGAATCTTTTGCCTAAAAAATATAGAAAAAATTCTAAATAATCGCTTTCCAATGAAGAGCATTGTTTTCGTTTGGATCGTAAAAAATTAAATAAAAAATGACAAAAATAAATTTCTACAAAAATGAAACGAAATATGAAAAGAAAAGAGCAACAACAGTTTTTTTTCAGATCAAGTTACAACTAATCTTTCATGAATCTTTTAATGGCACGCAATATTCGTTTGGATCGTAATAATGATGATATTGAGAATAGACTAACCTTATTATCAGGAAAACAAAACATTTTACTTGGTACAAGGAGTAATATGGTACAGTGAAACCTCTCAATAGCGGACACTAACGGTGTAGAGCAAAAACTTTCCGTTAAAGATGTGTCCCCCATTGGGAGGTGTCCGCCGATAGAGGTTTCACTGTATTTACTTAATGTATTAGTGGAAATAATAATGTAGGAATGTTTGCGTTCCGGGCAAAGTCTCATCAAGTGCACAACGCGAGACACGCAGTGAGAATGTATTCGTGAGAGCCGCGGAAGCTCTAACAAAGCAAAGTTTATGTTCATCAAATAACAGGAGTCGGAATTTCGCTTTTAGTTCTTACTGTTTTCCCTACATTTCCATTCAAACGCAAACTAAATTAATAAAACTTATGAAGAGTGATCAGTTATCTTGTTTGAATATTTTATTTTTTATTTTTGGAATTGAGAACTTTCTGATACAGAAACACCTCCTGTGTTGGGGAATCTGATAATTATCTTATGAGTTGTTCGGTTGGTCTCATCAGTTTCACATTGAATATTAAGTTTATTGCTGGGTGACATATCGATATTGAAAAATTTTGTGAAGGATTTAAATTTTCCCATTAAAGAATTAACTTTCTTAACGAATTTATTCTTTCAGGTGATGAATCAACTTTTTTGAAGGAGTGTAATTTTCTTGGTGCGATTTTCATCTGTATTGTTGACATGCGTAAAAAACTGTGGCATACTTGATAATATTTTATTATCTCAAAGCGTTCTTGAAATATTGAGGAAATATTTTTGAAATATTTGTTAGTTTCATATAATATCACATGTGCCGCTTAAAGAAATAAAAATTATGTAGACTCGTTCTGCGAAAATTTCTTATTACCGGCATTGTAAGCTTGATAATAATTCTCAGTGCTGCATTGTGTATAAACACTATCGGAAAGACGGAATATCCATTACAAGTATTGAAACAGAAATCTTCGATTCTCAGAAAATCTTTTTGATTATAAGAAATGAAAATTTCGGTTATTATTTCACTCATCACCGTGGCAGTTTGCTTCTTCTCCATTGGTATGTATCGTAATCAAATATATATATATATACATATATATAATAAAACATTAGTTTTACAACATCCGCAGGATCCGCCTGGGAGCAACCGTCATTCAAGAAAATGGCACAAGCTCTCAGTTGAACCGCGGTATAACACATCTATGGCCACGTCTCACGACCGTGAGATGAGTGACCACATGCGCGAGAAAATCCCAATGAAGGACCAGCGAAACCCTCGTGCGTCTTAAGGACACAAAGCGACCCAAGTATGACTGCACATTGCATCCATCCAGCAAGTGCCACGGCATATTTCTGGCACACCGGTATGGCTTTCAGGTCTTGGGTGTTTGATAGGGTCTATTGTCGAGGAATCGTAGTTCCAATAGATTCAGCACTCTTCGTTTCCGACAATAGACTCTATCCCCCTTGGAGCGTTCAGTAGAGTATGGTCGCGGCCAACGCCACAAAGGCGACAAAGATGATGGTAAAGCACTCTTAAGTTAGCGTTATGTCTATACAAATACGTCGTTTCTGCGTGGATAGGGCAATTCGATAGTATATGCCATAGGTGCTCAGGGAGTTTATGACATTCCCTGCACCTATCTCTGGGAATATCTTGACGTAATATGCTCCTACGGTATGCTAAGGTAAGAATCACACCGTCCTGACTCGTGGAAATGAAACTATTCCTGAATCGAGACTAGATGATTTAAGGAAAGCAAACGTTGACTTCTGTGACAAGGATTGATCTTTTACAATTTTGTAACAGTTTCTGTGCATCACCTTGTCTTCATATTGTTTCACGAAGTTTTCCGCCTCCGCTTAGATCTTTGAACATAGATCGAAGCATAGATCTTGAAGCCATCCATATAAAATATATTATTGACCTTATAGTCATGAAAATTAGTTCCGCCACAGAGGTATCCATGAGAATCACGGAGTGCGAAGGATAGAGGCCATAATGGGATGCGGAAGAGGAGAGGGCTCATGAAAATATCAATACAGCCAAAGTCACACAATGTTACAGAAGTTGTAAAAAAACTGACAACAAACTTAACGTTCGTGAATAACCTTTTTTCTCGAGGAAGAATACTCTACCTGATTCATCGCAAAGTTTCTCCCTCATACGTTGTATTAGGGTAAGGGAAGAAACTGTCAAGGTACTTAGAGGAAAGGGGATGGTTCATCATAAACTGGAATATAGAGGGGAATGATAAAGGCGAAAAGAGAACGGTAATTGACTATGTGATATTAGACGACGAGGTAAAAGAGAAGGTCAAGAAACTAGAGATAGGAGAAACTAATTATGGATTTTGAGCACTCTCCATTGATACTGATGTTAGAGGATAAGAGTGCTGAAGATATGGGTAGAAAGGGAGTAAAGGTAAATAGAACAGGACGATGGGATTGATCAATAGAAGGAAAAAAACAATTCAAAGAGACGCTGAAGGATGTAAAAATGGCAGGAGGAAATGTAAATGAGGAGATGGACATTAAAATAGGATAAAGAAAGAGAGTTTTAGAGGGAACAAGCAAGAAAGAAGTCAGAAAGAGGGGTGAGAGAGGGAGGAAAGAACATGAATGGATAGGATGAGGAATGTAAAGAGAAAAAGAAATTGAGAAAGGAGCTAAGGAGATGGAGGAATAGGAAAAGTAGTGGAAATAAGTGTAGAAAGAAAAAGAAGGAATATACTAAAATGTGCAATAAGAAAGAAAGAGGAGGAAAAAAGAAAGTTTGAAGAAAAGGAGGAAAAGGATAAAACAGAAGAAGATGTTTGAAAAGTAGTAGATAAAGAAAGTAAAAGAGAGGAAAAGGTGAACCAGGAACTTGAGTTGGTAGAATGGGTAAAGTATTTTGTGGCTTGCTTGGAAAGGTAGAAAATAAAGCTAGGGAGCATGGCAGAGAGGGGAAAAAAGGACACGAGAAAGAGGACATAACAAGAAAAGAAATAATCAATGTGTTGAAAATAATGAAGGAGGGGAAAGATCCAGGTCTTGATGAAATTCCAAATGAAGTATGGAAATATGGGAGGAACGAGCCGAAGGAATTTGCATGGATAATGTGCAAAAGGGTATGGAGAGGAGAGGGTTGGCCAAATATATGGAAAGAAGGGGTAGCGATACCGATAGTGAAAAAAGGCAAAAGAGAGGAGGTTAAGGATTATAGGGGAGTGACAATAATACCAAACAATGTACAAAATATATATAACGGTCCTATTCGAAAGATTAAAGAAAGAAGTAGAAGAAAAAAAGATAGTGCCACCAAAGCAGACGGGGTTTTACAACTCGCATTGCTTCGCTAGTAAATTGAATTTTCCGTTATTTGGAAAGCGTTATCACCAGTAAAACAAAAATATGCGTCTTTTTGGAAAATGGTTCACGTAAAATGTAGACCATTTTAAGATAAAAAATAGTCAATAATAAATAAGTAGTTTTTTCCAAGGTGAACAATTTTCAAAATTTTCGTTTTTTTCTTATCTCGCATGGTTTTGCTGGAAAATGAAATTTTCTATTTATGGTAACATTCTTCACGATTCCAGCAAGAGCTATGCTTCTTATGAAAAAACTATCCTCAAAAAAATTTCGGATCTTGTTAAAATGAATTACAGGCCATTCACGTTAATTCTTCGAGACGAAGCGTTTTGCACTCACTTATTTTTCTTAAATATTTGAAACTCTAGATTTTACATGGTCGATCAATATAAATTAAAAGTCAGAAGACATTTTTATTTCCAAGATGGCAGATCAAACGGCTATAGCCGGATAAGCATGGTAAAAGTGCCTTTCGCGGCTTTAACCAAATTGCACGAATTGCTTGATGCGTATATAAATAACGAATTTTTTACACGCAGAAGTGACCCGTCACCCTTCAATTTCAGCACTTTACCTAAAAATTAAGTGTCTTAAATCCTGTTCTTAAGGTTTGAGGGGTTTTAAAATCTATTTTTAGCGCTATCCAGGAACAACCACGTGGCCGTAATAGGATTCTGTTCCCTTGGGGGTGCCTAATTTCAGTGAGTCCCCTTGCCTCTCAAGTTTGGGGGTGCCTTATATAAGTGAGTCCCCTTGCCCCTTACTGTCCGGGGAGCTTTATTAGCGTGAGTTCCATCGCCTCTCACGTTTCGAGGTGCTTAATTGAAGTGAGTCCCTTGGCACTCACTATTCTGGATGCTTTATTAGCGTGAGTCCCCTCGCCTCCCACGTTTAAAGGGTACCTAATAAACGTGAGTCCTCTTGCCACTCACTCTTCGGGGTGCCTTATTATCGTGAGTCCCCTCGCCTTTCACTTTCCGGGGTGCCGAATAAAAGTGAGTCCCCTCGCCACTCACTATTCGGGATGCTCTATTAGCGCGAGTCCTCCGCATCTCACGTTTAAGGGTGCCTTATAAACGTGCATCCCCTTGACACTCACTGTTCGGGGAGCTTTATTAGCGTGAGTCTCCTCGCCTCTCACGTTTCGAGGTGCTTAATTGAAGTGAGTCCCTTGGCACTCACTATTCAGGGTGCTTCATTAGCGTGAGTCCCCCTCGCCTCTCGAGTTTCAGGGTGCTTTATTAAACTGAGTCCCCTTGCCACTCACTATGTGGGGTGCTTAATTTAGATAGAACGGATAAATTTCGCTCGTACTGTACCTAATCTCAAAAACAGAAAAAAACACCATTTTTGAGTACATAACGTCAAATATCTCAAAATCCCGACGTTATGGAAAACTTCTTACCACGGATTCACATTCTACAAAAAATATCACTGCAAACACAACCCCGTTTTTGGCAGACTTGTGATTATTTTGGAATTCATCATTTTTTTATTCTTGCAGAGTTTGATCGGAAATGCGCATTTTTCATTTTAAAAGATATTTTGATAGACGAGCAAACTACAGTCTACAAACATTGGAAATAATGAAAAATTAATAAAAATTATAATATAAATGACAAAAAAATAATGAAAATAAATAAAAAAATCTACACGTGATAAAAATGTATTCACCAAAGCTCAGAAAGCATCAAACAAAAAGAATTCACAAACACTAAAATAGAAATGTCGAAGGATAGCAGTGAATCTCGACTGGTTCCTGTATATAGAAATAAATATATTTCTTTGAACTAAAATTTACCTGATTTGGTAAAAAATTCAACTTTTTTTCTGCGACATCATGTATCCTATAATGAGTTGCTCATTCTTTGTCAAACATCATTATTCACGGTTGAACATTAATCTCTCTGGATAAAAATCGATCTACTTAAGGGAAAGTCATAATTATTCCTTGATCATGAATAACGCACACTTTCAAGTGGGAGGTGTAACAACTCCCACTCGACGGATATGTATCAAATTATATGGAAATTCATGCAGGATCGACATTTATTTTCTTTCCTTCCAAATGAAGCTAATGAACTTATTTTTATTATTCTTACAGAAGCACCACGTGGTGAGCGCGCAGCTCCAAAGCGTCCACGTGAAGAGCCACCAGTCCAAGAAGGTGATTCATCTGGAAAACAAAGAAAACAGCGTCTAACGGAACTAGAAAGGCGTAAAATAGAGATTGTTGAGCCCACGAAAATCCTCATTACATACAAAGATAACAAATATAAAAGAGGACTAGCCTATGCTATCAATCCCTACATCTTCGTAATGAAAAGAGCTGATTTGGAAAACATGAAAGAATTTAGGTATTATTTAGCGCCTGAAGGAAAAAACGACACTACACGTGTTCTTGAAATAAAAGAAAGGCAACAATACATTCACACCGATTATATCCTCGTTGAGACAGTGACGGTGATACCTATGCAGAGACCAACGCCCTTTGCTCTTATTTGCTCCGATTATCATGATGCCGATATTCGCTGGATTGTTAATGAGGCCAAGGAGATTATTGGTAAGAGATTTGGTGAATACACGGGTGAATCTCGTAGGCGTAAGCCTCATCAGCTGGTCAAACCTCCTGGCAAATGAAGTGTATTTTGCGACACAGATGTTGACTTGGCCATAGCTTAAAAGTGAGAGATTTGATTCAACCCGAATGCATCGAAGCGATATTTATGCATTCGCGTACACTGTTCAGAATTCCTGATTTTGTTTTTCACCACATGTGGATGAGATTCCATGCAATTGCTGCTGTTAAAATTTGAACAATCGTAGAAGAAATATCAGCCGCAATTGTTAATGAGATATCAGTACTGTAGAAAAACTGATGCAGTCATGTTTAATGCTGAAGATGTTCATGTTTTGTTTCTGCTAATTTAGAGTGATGATCGACTACAGATTGATGAATTTTGTGCACTGTTTCTTAAGTATCATTCGAAAACTGCGTCACGATATTTTAAATTTTGCTTTCTCTAGCGATTTTTTTTGTGACCTCTAATGCGAACTTTCATAATGGAGCTCAATGAGAAAATCCAACTTTTTCTAGTTTAAGGTTAATTCTTCAAACCGTTCCTATAAAGAAGTCTACATTTATACGGATATTTTCAAACTTTACTGTGTGGTTGAAAATCCAGTAATTAAAGGAAAAATAATGCATATTCCATATTATTCATATATCTATGATATAGATTTTTGTCGGTCCGGTGCCGACAATAGCCGAACAAAACGTTTCACGACTCGTCGATCCCGCTATCGAAGGCATTTGATTCGAATGTTCTGACAGCTACAATCTTCGACCAAAATGAGCCCAATTGTGTGTTTCTAACTATTAGCTTTTTGATCTAGTAATCTGTTCGCGGATTCTGTATCTTCGCTCTAGATTTATTATCCATAACCACTCAACCGTTATATTCTGATCATTCCAATCTGCAAATGCCTAAGAGAATAAGGTATTGTAATACAATATAGGAATACAAATATTCAATCTAACAGATCCATTTGTAAATGATGTGATAAATTCAGAACTAAAAAACTGAGTTCTAACAAAATAATCATCAAAATCAATACAGAAGATTTATTCCTAAAAATCAAATTTCCAATCCAAAAAAAATGTTCCCCGCATCTATCTTGACATGCCAATCAGGAAAATATATTTTCCGAGAAAAATTATGAGTTTTCAAAGGAATACATATCATCGCGAACGGTAGAGATCCTCTCCTGGCGATGGTCAGGAATCACGAAATGAGTGGAGAAGGAGCGTTTCTTTCCAAAGCCGCGGAGCAGGCAGCTGAAACCCTTGGCCTGAACCTTGACATCAGAAGTAAGGATAGTGCATTACTCCATCAAGATGCCTCACTTCTCAAAACGGAAGCGGAGGCCAAAAACTTTCTTGAACATCATGAAGACAAGGTGATGCACGGAAACTTTTACAAAATTGTAAAAGATCAATCCAATCTCTAAGGGGGATAGAGTCCATTGTTGAGAACGACGAGTGCTGAATCTACTGGAACTACGATTGCCCCGATCCAATACACAAGACCCGAGATCGTGCTCCTTGACAAGCATGACCAAATTATGTTCGTAATCCATTTCTAAGCCCCGGCCGACTACAACATCAAAAGCATGGAAACCGAGAAAAACGAAAGATAAAAAGATCTCAGAGAACACCTCCAACAACATCATCGAGGATATTCGGTTAATTAATTGTTCTCATCATCGGTGCTCTTAAAGATGCGACGCCTTCACTGGTTAGGAACCTTAAAGCCATCCCATTGTGCCAAAAATATGCCATGGCACTCACTGGATGGATGCAACGAGCAGTTGTACTTGGGTCACTCCGTGACCCCAAGACACACGAGGGTTTTGCCGGCCCGTCGTTGTAATTTTATCGTGCATGTGGTGACAAATCTCACGGTCGTGAGACGTGGCCATAGGTGTATTTAACCTTAGT
>WSXT02158605.1:0-10108 GCA_011762715.2 Neuroterus valhalla | reverse complement strand
ATAGAAGAAAAGAAGAGAAGAGAGTTGGGAGAAGAGAGGAAGAAGAGCAGAAGAGCAGAGGAGAAGGGAAGAAAAGAAGAAAAGAGAAGAAGAGTAACAGCATAGAGCGGAGAAGAGAAGGTGAAGAGAACAAAAAATGGGAAAAGTGAAAAAGGTAAGAACTGTAGAAGAGCGTTAACACATGAAGGGAAACGGGAAGGAGAAAAGAAGAAATGAAGAATAGGAGAGAAGTATCGGAGAATGAAAGGAAAAAAGGAGAGAATAAGAGAAGGAAAAGAGAAGAGAGTTGCAAGAAGAAAAAAAGAAGAGGAGAAGAGGAGAAGAGAAGAAGAGAAGAACAGAGTAATGAGAAAAAGAGGAGGAACAAAGGGAAGCACAAGGACGAAAAGAGTTGAGTAACGGAGAGAAAAGGAGCAGATAGGAGAAGAAGATGAGAAGAAAATAGAAGTTTTAGGAGAAGAAAAGGGTAGAACAGATATAAGAGAAAAGGAAAGTCTGGATAGGAAGAGAGTCAGGTGAAGAAGAGAAGGAGGGAATAAGAAAAGAAAATAAGGAGAGAAGTTAGCAAAGAGGGGGAGAATGAAAAAAGAGAGTTAGTGAAGGAGAGAAGGAGAGAGGTCACGAAAAAAGAGAAAAAGGTAAGAAGAGAACAAGAGAAGAAGGAAATGAGAAAGAAGAAAGCTAAGAGAGAAAGAGAGTAAGGAGGAGGAGAGAAGAAGAAAAGGAGAGAGGAGATATGCACGTTAAGAAAAATAAATTCATTATCTGTAAATCTTTCAAAATAAATTAATACTGATTGAAATAAAATACGTTGGATTGAAACTATTTCACATAAAGAAGTTAACAAAAGAAGAACAGAGATGCACGCCTTGGCGCGCGTTACTCTCCTAGTATACATCTAAATCTCTTTAACCTTATCAATACTTACATCAAAGGTTTGGGAGCTTCGATTTCATTTAGTTCCCAACTATGAATCATTCTGCCTTGGCTTCCAAAAAACTGAAACCAGAATAGAAATATAATTTTCCAACAGAGATTCATCGCGAAATCAATAAGTGAAAATACTCACCAGGTGACATTCTTGATCCTTTATCCAGTGCGTGTCCAAACTAGTGACCATACCTTTAAGAACAGCTAAAGGCTCAAAAGCACCAGCAGCTCTCCAAACGTCAATCCATCCGTCAGATTTCGCAATAATTAGGTTTTCTCCATCAAGAGTTAATGCTGCGCCAACGAAAACCGTTTCCAACTTATTGATAGCAGCTATGTCTCGCTTTATGAAATTAAAAATCTGGAGATGTTTTGCGTCTTGACGCCACTTGACGTTCACCGCTTTTTGTTGTGAAACGAAAATCAAACTATTCTTCTCATTGGGTAATCCTTTCAGGAATATGATGTTCCTATTTTTTCCAACTTCTCGAGTACAAGGATTGTACAATGCCTTGTACTCGAGGGCGTTGTTTACAAATTGGTGGATGACAAGTATGCACAGCTTGTCATCCATGACATGTAAAAGGACATTTCCGTACAAGTCTGTTGTAAATGTGATCTTGCTGAAACAATTGTTCATTTTGATGGTCTGCAATTTTTCTCCACTCACATTCCACACTCGTATACTCCCTTTTGAACTACAACCGATGATGCATTTATCATCTGGAGAAAAAGATACATCTGTAAGAAGATCATTCTCAATAGCAAAAGTCTGCAAACTATCATCCTGGTTGCTGAAAAACCCAGTCCAAAATTGTTGTTTTTCCCTTGGATTAAGATTCTTATTTCCATTATTGGACATTTTCTCGCGATTAAGAGAAAAGAGCTTCGCTTCTCCTTTGTCAGTTAATGCCAGGAAACATTTTGCTTCATGTGCCAGAACCAGTTTGATTATGATTTCTTCGTAAAATCCAGAAAAATATTGAGATTCCAGGTTATCAAAATTCTTAAGATAAATGCCACCATCTTTTGTGGCAATCAGAAGAGAATTTGGATCTTTGGTGATACAAATTGTGGAGATGTCTTCATTAAAGCTATCAATAACCGATTCGGTAGATATTGTTGAAAGAACATCATTTTCAACATTCTTCCTACCAGATATGTAGAGACTTAAAGGTCTTTTCTTCGCTAATTCTCTAGCTTTATCCATCACGAATCCTTCCTTTGTTTGGTAAAGGACTACCTGGGCCACATCAAGGCAGTTTCGAATCTCATGTTGTGTCAAAATTTTTCTATTGTCTTTTAGAAATCTTTTTAAGTTATCCAATCTGAGATCGTTCGAGTTCCTGGTGATATGCTTCTCGTATATTTTTATATCTTTCAGCAAATCATTCATTCCTGAAGTTTCTATTTTTTGTTGGATGAATTCCAAGTTGAGGTAAACCATTTTAAACTCCTCGTATAGTTTAGCCTTTTCGAGGTGCGGTCCAATGTACGAAAATATGTAGTTGTCATTCGGTAACTTACCAAAATCATCTTTGCAGATTGCCTTATACTTCTCAATAAATAATTGATGTTGTTTCTTCAATTTCTTTTCGTTCAGTTTTAATTTAAGGTGCGATAGTACTCTTTCATTTATTCCATAAACATAGCTGTTCAGTTTATCCTGCCACTTTCGTACTGTCAAACGTTTTCGACACAAAACGATCATCTTGTCGTCCACTTCTAGATAGTTTAATCCCCACAGATGTCCTAATGTCTTTTCAAAAAAATGAATCAGCATGTTATCAAAATGAAATAGGTTTTAAAAATAAAATGTTAAGATTTTGAAATAAAAACTACCTTGGAGGGTATATTCACATCAGTTTCAAAGATAGCCAATTTGTAAAACTTGTCTTGAAGGTCTGGGTCAAGCTCTTTAATGGAAGAATCCAAAAACTTGTCAATTTTTTCAGTTAATCTGTGAAGACAAAAATAAATTCTTGATTACTTCATGGGAAAAATGAACTGCATTATGTGAGATTAATTTTTTTAAATAAAATCACCTATATTTCTGGTAATGTTGCCAACGTCCTCCTCTATTGACAAGCTGTTCCTTAAATGACTCAAATTCTGTGGTGAACTTTGCTATGAGCAGAGGCATGCCTGAACATTGAGTGTGAATTTGTTTAGCCTCAGGTGGAAGTCGATCAGTGGGTATGTCTAAAGCTTTAGCCAAAAAGGCCAAAGATTGATCTTGAGTGTAGTAATAATCCATCTAGTCAAACAAAATTTCGAATTATTATAATAAATTTTGCAATTCTTTTATGATTTTGTTGTTTCTTGTCTAGGTTACCTTCTCGTTTCCATTTACAGGAAGGGGAGGATTTTCATTGCTAAGAAGTAGCATATCATCAGGAATGGACATTTTTATTTTAGGAACATGTCTGGTCATATAAAAAGTTAACCAATCGTAAGAATGTTCTAGTGATTCAACAAAGATGTCGAAAGCAAAAGGTCCACATCTGCAAAGGTAATACTATATGAATAATAAAAAAATATAATAAAAAATGAATAATATAGAAATATTACTTTTTTGGAAATGGAAGGTGTTTTTACAAGAATAATTATGTTTATTGATAGGAAGAAGTAAAGAGAAATAGGTACCGTTTCGTATTATGAATATTCTAATGTTTACGTAATAACAATCTCCTGATCAATACATATACATACCGTGGAAGTATATCTAACAAAATTTTTGCCCTTTCCTCTTTAGTTCTTCCCTTCAATATGCTCCTGAGATCTTCTTCATTAAGAATAAATTCAGATTTGAGGGTTTTCAAAATTCCATTATGAACATCCACATCGTGAATAATTGCCCTTCTATATAATTTGAGAATATCGTAGTGGATTTTTTGCATCGTCTCTTCTATCTTCCACCCTTCTGTAATAGGAAAATTTATATCCTTGATAATTTTATTCATCTAACGAAAACTAGAACCTTATTCGATTGAACTTTCTTGAGGATCGGACACTTGAAAAAAATCGTACAAGGAATAAGATAAAAAAAATAATCGTTCTTAGTGTACAAAAGGGCGGATGTTTTATTTTACTAAAAAAATACATCAATATAAATAAATATTCTGATAGTACCCCATTTCTATATTTTACCCTATAGGTACTATGAGGCCCCTGATATTTCGGTTTTAAAAATTATTTACTTAGTTATTGCACTGAAAACTTTGAAGCTGACTAAAATTCAGATCAAATCATCATTATTGATAGCGACTGTCCGAAACACTTTAATGGACGTAACTGTACCTTCCGAGACCTCGTATTTTTACCCATACATTCATTCTATTTCCCTCTCAATTCTTTGTTACACGTGCAATCTTTTTTTTCTCACTCCCTCGTTTTATTTCTTTTCTCAATACAAGTAGAACTTTTAGTCCCTCTCGGCAACCGCATTTGCTCGAAGGCTCGGAGTTAACCAGTTCTGCTTTGTATGAATCATCATTCAAGCCTTACTTTTATTCAGGGGAAAGTTATCTTTGATAATATAACAAATACACAATGAATAAAAGTTGTAAATCACTTTTCATTATTGCTAATTATTGAATAATAAGGCTCATTTAGTAATTTCAGACTAAACCTGTTAACGAAAATGATTTTTTTATAATATATTGCCTTAGTTTTCTTTTAATAGTTTTTTTCTAAACAATTTTCTTCTGTATAAATAAAGTAATAAGCGGTTCATTATTCATTTGCTTCATGAAATCGAGTGTGTCAAAGTCGATTTTATTGTAAGAGTTGGAATGGTGGAATACAGATTACTGGAAATCTAAGGCAGAGCATCTTCACGGCCATGTGAAATCGATCCTGAAACCAGTTTTTTATTACCGTTACATCCACAATTATAAAATTCACGGTAGACGAATCTGCCAATTCTGAAGCTTTACGAAGTCACTTAATTCACGACACGCAAACCGAGAGTGATATTTTTTACTCTACGGAAATCGAAGAAAGTGAAAGTTATATTTTTGGTCAAAATGCTAATACGCTGGATCGATTGAAACGAAAATAATTTTTAAAACTGAATATGCACACTATCTCGAACTGTACTTTTTAAAATAAGGAATTAGAAAAAAATCTTAATCCAATATGATTTAGAATTTAGACTATTCAGGGGTTCCGTGGATAGGTGGAGTTTCGTCTTTTTTGAAGTTTTTGTCTTTGTGGAAAATAATAATCATTCTTTCTCACCTGTTTCATGTATTCTTCTATATAATACATGAGTAACTTTTCATTTTATTTTCATATTGTATTTTATAACTGGAAGTCCGTAAGTGGAATTCTTACAGAAAAATGTAAAACGAGTAAAATAAAATGATTGTCCCCAAAAATAAGGCAGCTGCACAAAAATCAATTTTGTTTAATGTTGGCTATCTAGAAGAGGATAATTCTATATTCATAAGAATTCGGTAAACAAGCAAAAAATTAATAGAAAGAGAAAACTCAAATGGAGGTTCCCAAAATCATATCAGATTCGTAATTTTTTTTATTTCAAACATTTTTTGATGGACTAGGATTATAGTTTGGTTTTAGGCAATAGCCTTGGACTTGATGCAGCCTCTTTCAAACATAAACATTCAGGGAGGTATGAATCATTTCCAATAGGAATACATATTATTAATAAATTATCTGTATTTCTCACGAATGTAGATTTTTGTTATCATAGAGGATAACCTTTTTTGAGTAATGAAGAGTAATTTATGAAAAGAGAATTTTCCGCGTGTATTTAAAAACAGATCCGAAAATAAATACAAAATATGCACGCGAGAGCTCGAACGGCTGCCCGCCCCCTGGACCGTCTCATCCACGACCAAAATTTTCGATAATTCAAAAAGCTTAACCTGAAAAATGCGGGATCGTTCAGGGGCGTGTTTTTGAGAAAGCTTAAAAAGTTTTTGGATTTGATATATCTCAGAAACGGTAGGTTTTTGGGAAAATTTTACAGGACGAAAAATGTTGAAGGCAATATTTTCTACAACTTTTCTTATTGGGTCGACATGATACGATGAAGAGTGCAATTAATAGATGGCGCTAAAGTACCAAAAAAAGCGTTTTCTCGCTTTTAGGCAGAGAAAAAAATTTTTTATCGCAAAATTGTCAATAAAAAAGTTGTTGGTCTTAAAAAAACCTACAAAATTTAAATAAACACTTTTCTTGTCCGACTTACCGTTTACGAGTTATAGCGTGACAAACCTGTCACCGTAGATTTCCAATTGTTTCCGACGAGGGCGACGTTAGTGTGGGTACATAATAAATCATTACTTCACACTAAATAAGTAATTTTTTTGTAAGCAGGACTTTCAAATTATTCCTAATTATGATAACTTGTTATTAGGAATTATTATTCATTATTATTAATTTTTTCCAAACTATGCTGAATTCAATATTGAACGTGATTTAAGAAGGTTTTCAAAATTTTATATCAAACGAGCTGCACAAAAATGTGCTAATAATAATTGTTGTTGAGCGTGTAACATGGAAAATACGCTTTTCTTCGTACTTTAGAGCCATCTACCAATTGCACTTTTCATCGCAATATGTCGACCCAATAAGGAAAGTTGTAGAAAACATTGACCGCAACATTTTTTGTTCTTACCAATTTTCACAAAAACCTACCATTTTCGAGATATATCAAATCCAAAAAATTTTTGAATTGAATTCTAGCGATTTCCACAAAAAGAAAGTTTTATGGTTTTTTCCCCAAAAACGGCTTTTATGTGACAGATTGACTCTATGTACTATAGGGCGTATTATATTGAGTCTTACTGTATTGAAGCAGCCGTAATTCTTAAAGATTGAATTTTGGAAAAATCAAGTGTTTCATCTACGATGAGATTTCTTGATTGATGAAGTAATTTGGTGAAGTTATTGATGTTTCTCATATTTGTAATAGACTCCAGCTTCTCTAAAATTTCTTTCTTCAGAAGAATCTCATAATTCAGTTCTAGAATTTTTCTTGGATTGTTTCTGTTCTCCATATAAAAGGAAGATCATTTACCTTTCTGACCTAACATAAACATTATTTTTACTATTATTATTATTATTATTATTATACCATTAAGCCAAATCCCTTTCGGAGTAAGCGAAACTCATTTACTTTTTATCATTGTAAACGAATTATTGTTGGTTAATTTTCACACTAAGGAGGGCACCAGTCTCTTGTAAACCTAACATAATACCTAACACAAACGTATCATATATAAACTCCAAACTTTTAACGTTCGAACTATTTTTACCTTTTAACTAAATTTAAATACTTTTTGTGTGAAACGATTTAAAAAAAATTCTAAACAGAGCTTAAAAAAACGTTTTGCAGAATGTAGTATTGAAATTGGCCAATTTTTCACCCCGAATACAGACTCGATTATGAAAAGTCGATTTGTTCCTGAGTATCTGAAAAAGATGTGATTCTAGTATTCATGTACTGAAATTAGTCAATTGAACTATAATAGGTTAGGGCCTGGTTTAATCATACCACAAATATCTGGCATATTAATAACGATACGAATAGACCAATAGACCTCGTTTCGAATTACGGTTGCTCGTATAATAGAAATTAATGTATATTCATACTTCAGTATGAATAGCAGACACGGCCTTTTGTAAATACAATTTTAAATCTCCTTTATCAAGTGCTGTTGAAATCAATGATCACATAATAGAAACCCGACATGAGGTACCACTTGTGGAAATAAAATACCTTTACATAAAAGGCAGGTAAACCGTAACTGATTCTGTCGCATCGTGTTTGTGAAAGGTTCTCTCGCTCGAGTTCTCGTGATGAGTCATAATAGGGGAACACCAACGGGTCGCACAGGTGGGGGGGAGAAATAAGAAGTGGTAGTGTGCTCTGAACTCGGAGCGTGCCCAACACACGCCTTAGTTTATTCGTTATTCATTCCGTTGCGTTCCGGTGCTCGTAATAATCGATGCTCAAAAAGGGGGTCTGGCGACGACTGGTCTCCCTTCAGTAAGCGTCACGTGCAAAGGAACGTAGAGTGGCAACGGCAAGTGATGTTTGGGTCAAGGCCCGACCCGAGTCAGTTTACTCCTTTGCTGGCACGGCCACGTAATCAGTTTGTTGCCCGCGATCCGTGGGGTGATTCACTCTTCACGGAGCTTGCAAGTCAGAGACTATCTTATTTAGAGTTACCTTCCGCGCAGCCCCCCCCCCCCGACACCGGTCATCTAGCCTTATTTTCAATGGTTAGGGGTCCTATTCTGAAGAAACGACTTTTAATGTAAAGTGGTATCCGAGCACCTCTCAAGTACCTACAAATCTTATATTGTTTCCAAAATAGATTATTATCAGTAACACAATTTCTAACCAAACCTTCTTATGCCACATTTACATAAAATTGAATTTCAGAGAGAAATAAGCTTCCAAGCATCAATATTTATAATCTGGTTTGAAAATGATAAACTGAGCGAAAAATGCTTTATCTTCAATTATTGCAAAAAAAAGGGGGAAAAACAAACTACATCAAAGAAATCTCCTTGTATGTACTCACAGGTTAGGGGTCGTCCATAAACTACGTAGCCGATTCTAGGGGGAGGGGGGGGGGTGTAAGAAATACTACGGTCATCCAGGGAAGGGGGGGGAGGGGGGCAACGGTCAAGTTTTCCAATTTTCCCGGTAAAGTAGAAGTAACATATTTATATTTGTTGCAAAACGCTTACATTTATTTTTATTCAAATCTAAACATCCTGTGAAGATGAATTTTCAACTAATAAGATAAATATTCAACTGGAGTACTTCAATTTCCAACCATGGAAGTGAATATTCAAACAGAAAGAATAATTTCCAAAAAAAAAGAATATTTTTAAAGAAAAAATATAAAGTTTTGACAAAATAGTTGAATTTCAAAGTGAAAACATTATTATTTTCAAACCCAATTTAAAAAAAAGCAAAGTGCTTTATTCCCAAGAAAAGAATCTTTAACTGAAGGAGTATAGTTTTCAAACAGAAAAGTTAACTTTTACTGGAAACATAAATCGTCAATGAAAATTGTATTATTCAAATTTTAAATTTAAGAAAAAAATGATGTTTAACTAAAAAAAAAGATTCTTAACTGGAACCATGAAATTTTCATTCAGAATGAGTTGAATTTTCAGTTAAAAAAAATTACTTATAACACGAAAAACTAATTTTCAACCAAAAAAAAACTAACTTTTTAACCAAATTATTACATTTTCACAAAAAATGATGAAGAATCAAATAAAATTGTAAATGTTTACTTGAAGTAGTTGAATTTTAAACCAGAAACAGAGCGACGAATTTTAAACTAAAATGAGGAATATTAAACTAGAATGGTTTAATGTTTGGAAAAAAATTAATTTTCAACCAAAACTTGAAAAATTAATTTTAAACCAAACATAAGAGTTTTGAACTAGATGAATGTTCGACTTAAATGAAAAATGTTTGTCCGCATGACTTGAGTTGTTAACCGCAAAGAAGAATTTTTGAAGAAGAATATTTACTCCCAAAGAAAACGATAATTTTCTACAAAAAATCGATTTTTCAACAAAATATGTGAAGTTTCAACGAAATAATGGAATCTTCATATCAAAAAGACAGATTTTCACCGAATCGTCGAATTTTGAACAGGGAAAAATAAACTTTCCATGAAAATGAAATAGTTTAATTTTCAGTTGAAGTTGTTGATTTCTAACCAAAACTGATGAATTTCCAGGTATAATAATGAATCTCAAATGAATAGATGATTTTTGATCAAAAAGATGAATTTTTAACCATAAAGATTAATTTTAAACAAAAAAGACAAACTTTCCACGAAGTGCATAAATTCTCAAAGAAATTGTTCCATCTTCAAAATCAAAAATCAATGTTCAACTAAATACTTGAATTTCCACCAACAAAAGATGAATTGATTTTTAACAAAGTAGTTAGAATTTCAACGAAAGGTGAATTTTGAATCGAAATAATGCAACTTTAACAAGAAAATTTGATTTTCAACAAACAAGTTTAAGTTTTAAACAAATAGTTGATTTTTTAACTTAAACAGGATGAATTCGTAATGGACAATGTAAAAGAGCTTTCTATCATATTTCAGAAATATTTCTTCTTCAGAATACTACTTCAACTCTAAAGACTGCTTGAAGTACTTTC